>PVIU01005432.1:0-76139 GCA_004026605.1 Ondatra zibethicus | reverse complement strand
TTTTGTCAAATATGAGGTGTTCATATGTTTGTGGATTAATATCTGGGTCTTTGATTCGATTCCATTGGTCAACATCTCTGTTATTATGCCAATACCAAGCTGTTTTCATTACTGTAGCACTGTAATAGAGTTTGAAGTCAGGGATGGTAATGCCTCCGGCAATTCCTTTATTGTATAGGATTGTTTTGGCTATCCTGGGCTTTTTGTTTTTCCATATAAAGTTAGTTATTTTTCTCTCAAGGTCTATGAAGAATTTTGTTGGGATTTTGATGGGGATTGCATTGAATCTATAGATTGCCTTTGGTAGAATTGCCATTTTTACTATATTGATCCTTCCAATCCAGGAGCATGGGAGATACTTCCATTTTCTGGTATTCTTTTCGATGTCTTTCTTCAAGGTCTTAAAGTTCTTGTCAAATAGATCTTTCACTTCCTTGGTTAGTGTTACCCCAAGGTACTTTATGCTATTTGTGGCTATTGTGAAAGGTGATGTTTCTCTGATTTCCCTCTCGGTTTCTTTATCCTTTGTGTATAGGAGGGCTACTGATTTTTTTTGAGTTGATTTTGTATCCTGCCACTTCACTGAAGGTATTTATCAGCTGTAGAAGTTCTTTGGTAGAGTTTTTGGGGTCACTTATGTACCCCAAATCATATCATCTGCAAATAACGAAAGTTTGGCTTCTTCCTTTCCAATTCGAATCCCCATGATCTCCTTATTTTGTCTTATAGCTATTGCTAGGACTTCAAGCACTATATTAAAGAGGTATGGCGACAGTGGACAGCCTTGTCTTGTTCCTGATTTTAGTGGAATCGCTTTGAGTTTAATTTGATGTTAGCTGTCGGCTTGCTATATATTGCTTTTATTATACCTTGTCTTCTTCTTGGCAAAACTGGCCTCTGGGCAAGGAATTGCCCATAACTCAACTACTGACAAAATACAAAGTGTACAGAAATGGATAGGCAGAACTGTCAAATCTTGCCAAGACAGGGTAAGACAGTTTTGGAAAATTTCTTGCCTTTAAAAATAATCTGTCAGTTATTCTAGGCCTTAGCCAAAGTTGGTTGCTTCAACATTGCAAACATGACATTAGGTGATTGCCCAGGTAGCCAGTTGTCTCTGTGATTTGTTGCATGTTTTGGAAGTTGTTTGATTGCACTTCCTAATTACTCAGGTAACATTATTTCCCTTCTCGTACCTTCGATGGGGTTGAAGACTAGATAAATGTAGTTACTTTCCTCTCATGACTTGGCCAAGTTATATATTATACAAGACTCAAGCTAGTTAGAATAGGATATTTGTTCTTATTGTACATAATTTTGTAGTAGGTTTAGAACTCTCTTACTTAAACAAAAGGGGGAAGTGCTGGGGGAGTTCCTTCCACTCTTTCAGCCGATAGCCTTTGAGAAACCAGCCCACTGGGGTGTGGTCTCTTTCTATTTAAAAAGCAGCAGCAGCCCTCCTCTTGTGCTCTCTTGCTTCCAACTCCTTTCCTGGTATAGGGCTGTTGTCTAGGACGGTGTTTTGTAAGATTTTTCCCTCAAATAAGTAACCCTTTAAAATAATTCCAATCTGGTGTGGGTTTGATTTGCACTTTAAGCATGTACTATTTCATTGATTGATATAATCCTATAGACTTCCTGATGCATGTGCTGTAATTTCCTGAAATGACATCATGCCTTACAAGGCCAAGTTTTCAATATTAGGATTTCAGTGATTAAAATTTTATGCACTTAAATTTGGATATTGGTTGTTCTGAGTCTTTTGATTCCTCATATGAAATTTTAAATGAAATTATTGATGAATTTTTGGGGAAAACAACCAAGGTGACTCCTGTCTTATGCTTTCATCCTCTAAAAATTGTCTCATCCTGTATGTGTGTGTTGTTGCCTGAAACGAATAGTTTTGTACGTTATGAGAATCTTTGATTTATCTATTTTCAGTGTTGATTTCCCATAAGGGAAAAGGTAATTCCAACACCAAGTATATTGCTATGGTTAGCTATTCTTACTCTTGAAACATTGTATAAATATCTAATGTAGGGAAGATATTTATTCTTTTGGTACTTGGGAGAACTTACTTAATATTAGTACCTGGGATTTGAAGTGTAGGCTCATCATTGCTACATTATTTATAAAAGTAGGGTATTTAAAATTGTCATTCACTTCTTTTCCAATTTATATTGTATTAAAATTTATGAAATAGACATACATTTTCTCAATAAATATTACAATGTGAAATATTGGACAATTTACTTTTATAAATCAATATGTAACATTAATATACCTACCAATATAATATAATATGTTTTTGTAATAGTCAGTATTTCCTTCTATTTGTGATTTTTCTTTTAAGTATTACTTAAAAGAATCTTGAAAATGCAAGATTCCACATGATTAATGTGTACTTTATTTCAATTTTTTGTGATTAATATAATTACATTATTGTCTTCTTCGTTTTCCGCCCTCCAAATTTTTCCATGTACCACTCCTGCCCACATGCTTTGTTCTTTCAAACTCATAGTGTCTTTTTCATTCATTGTTGTTGTTACATATGTGCATAAATAGTATATGTGTATGTGTGTGAATTCCTAAATATATAAATAAAATTTACTCGTTGTGAAAATGTTACTTGTATGTATATTTATTTTTAAATATTTATTTTACCCATATAAGTGTTTTGGCTGCATGCATGTATGTGTAACATATTCATGTCTGATATCTGGTCAGATGCGGGTGTCAGGTTCCTTGAATTTACAGATTTTCAGATGTTTGTGAGCTACCATAGGAGTGTTGGCTACTTTACTATCAGTTCGAGGCCAGCCTGGCCTACAAAGAGAGTTCCAGGACAGCCAGAACAGTAGCACAGAGAAATCCTGTCTCAGAAGACAAAACATTACAAACAGAAAACAAACAAAAAGCAGTGCCAAGGGCATCAGAATTAGCAGGTGTCTTATTATAATCATCACCACCATTACTGTTATTATTACCTATCATTGTATATATACAATTATTTTAAAAGCTTACTCTATATGTATTCCCACCTATCACCATGAATGTATTTATATTGTAATTTACGTCTGTCCAAAATTCTACCACTGAATGTCTTATAATGTGAGTGAATTTGAGCATGGATAATTAGAGATACATAAGTTTAAATGAGATCTTTATGGTGATGTTAATCCAAAACACCATTGTTCTCTGTTTTCTTTAAGTGTATAATAGTTAAGGTTTCTATTGTTATGATAAAATATCATGACCAACAATGATGTGGGAAAAAAAGACTTACTTCCTCCACATTACAAAAAATAGTCTGCTACTGTTATGGCAGAACTCAAATGGAACCTAGAGACGGACCTGAAACAGGCAAGGGAGGAACCCCATTTACTGGCTTGATCACAGGCCAGTCTGGTGGAAGTATTTTTTCCCCTGAGGCTTCCTCTTCTAAAATGATTCCAGTTTGTGTCAAGTTGATATGAAACTAACCAAAACAATGTGTGCATATGCATTTGTGTGTGCTCATGTATATCTGCATATATTTATGCATATGTTTTGTGTGTCTATATCTGTAGGTATATGGATTTTTGTATGCATATTTGCATTTATGTGGGTACACATATCTCTGTGAGAATGTGTGTGTGCATAGATCCATGTGTGCTTGCATGAATGTATATATCAGTGTATGAGCACGTGGGTGTGTGTACATGTGTGTGTATGTGTGTGAGGATGTGCTTGAGTGAGCATGTGTGCATGCAGAGTTCCAGAGCTGATGTTGGGAATCTTTCCCATCACCTACCTTATTCTCTGAAGCAAGGTCTGTCAAGCAAATCCAGGGTTTAGCAATTTGGTTAGTCTCATCAACTCACTTTGGAAATTCCTGTGTCTCCTTCTGATTCTGGAATTTCAGGCAGGCCAGCAAGACCACCTGGCACTTTCATTTTACCTCATGGCAATTACTTTAAGCCCCTCCCTCACAAATTTCTTTGTTGTTTTCTTCTTTTGTTGTGTGGAATTGTGATATGTGCATGTACGTATGCCTTTAAGAAAAGGAAACTGAAGGTAGATGAGCAAGGTGGAGGGCTGTGCTAAGAGCAGGTGTCTGCTATCTAGAGAGCAAAGCTGTAAGCACAACCTTGCTTTGAGAAGTTTGATGGAAAGCATCCACAACAGCATGATAACCTGGGATTTCCCATGTCCTAAACAGTAAGAAAATAATTTCCAACGGCTTAAGCCAATCTGTGGTATGTATTGCTGTCCTAGCAAAACAATTAACCTGCTTAGTGAGAAAGAAAATTAAGAATAAGAGTTATATATTTGTCTAACTGGATTATCTTAAGGTTTTGCCATATGATATTCTGAAAACAAAATTACACGCCAGTCAGTTTTATGACTTTATTGTTCGCAAACAGGTTTTTTAAATTATTATTTTGTCTAATGTCTGTCACTATAATGTGACCTATTTGACCCTTATGTACAGTATGTACATGCTTTATTGTCTCATAAAGCAACAAAATTATTATTTTCCCACTTTGAAAATGAAGACATTGAGGGTCAGAGACTGATGACCTGTCTTTGGCTGCAGCATAGATGACCCAACTGGTACTGCAGCTCCAGACTGTTTCTTGAGGGAAGCTTACTGATTGCTGGCTCAATTCTTCCTATGTGCAATCTAGTTCTTCAGAGATCCCTATCATTTGCATGACCACCTTCACAAACATTTACTTTATAATATTGAATATTAGAATACCTGTCTTGTACTTTTTAATGGGTAATTCACACGCCTTTTCTAGACAGTTTGTATTGGTTTTGCCTTTTTTTTTATTTCTTGTTTGTATTGCTAACAACATCTCCTCCTTTCAAATCCTTTCTATGTATAGTTTCTATAGCTCTGAACATTTGTCTTTCTTTTGTCTGGTCTTAGTGTAAACTTTATTTATTGCTGCCTTCTCAAAGTCTCAAGTATTAACTTTGGAGGAACCTCAAACATCCCTTACCCTCTTCTAGTTCAGAGGAACTTGAACTCCCAAAGAGACTGTCAAAGGAAAGTTTTGATTTCTCTACAAATTGTCTGTTCTTTACCTTCCCATTTTATAGATCTTCCAGAAGTGTCCTTCCAGATCTACATTAGTTATTGACTATCTGATTAAGTATCATGTAATTCTACATGTCAAATTTAAGAAAAGTTAATCTGATATCTGTTACAAATACCTTTTGTTGACAGGTTTTATTTCATTTTTATTACAGATATTGTACAGCTTTTGACATCTATGTGACACCAAGCAGCAGACTGACAATGAAAGCAGTTTTGGAGAAAAGCACTGAGACATCTTTTGGAGCTACATGCAGGGGCCTCCATCTATATGCCAGCACTCGGGAGAATGGGATGAGAGGGTCATGACTTTGTGGACATTCCAAGATTGATGGGGATGTCTCAGAAAAGAAAAAAAATGAAAGCCAGTCAAAATTAGAAAAATCCAATTGACTGATTTGCTTGTAATGAAAATAAACTTTATTATTTACATGTTTATGACCCTGGATCTTATAAAACCAGTTACTGTATGACAACAATTTACAATCTCATCGCCAGCTTACATTGTTTTTGCCATCAAGAAAGCAGAAGAAAAAATTTTGTTCATGTTGCTTCTTGACTCAGACAGCAAACTGATTTTTTAACTTTCAAGAAAACTGAGTATCAACAAAACATAGCAAACAGAATATAATAAGATAAAGCAAAACCCAACACATCAAGGCTATACAAGAAGCTATGGGGTGGTGGCATATGCCTTAAATCGCAGCACTTGGGAGGCAGAAGCTGACAGATCTGTGTGGGTTCAAGGTCATCCTGGTCAAGAAGGCACAAGAATAAGAGACCCATTGGTTTACACACTCAAAACTCTCATAAAACGTTATGTTTTATTTTGCTGTGTATTTTTTATCTCTTAGAAGCCTGTTCTTTTCTAATGAGAGACAGAAAGGGGGTAGAATGAGAGGGAAGGTCGAGGGGAACTGTGAAGAGTAGGGGCAGAAGAAACTGTGATTAGAATACATTGTATGAAAAAAGAATCTAATTTCAATAAAGGGAAGAAAAGAGCAGAAATTGGAGAAACTAATATTGGTAGTAATTTACCTACAAACAATGACCTCAAGCAGAATTTCACTAAACTTCACAGCCCACATGCAATTTATTGTTGTTTATAAATAAGTAGTTTTATAATGTTACTGTTTGTTTGTTTCCATAGCTGGGCACACGCCTTAATTAAAATACAAAACCATTGTGACAAAGCTCAATTATTAATTTTTCATATTTTTACATTGTTTTCCTCTAATTTTTTGAGAGGTTATCCATATTTATTTTTTCATTCTTGTGAATATAGTCCTTTTTATGATTTATAGTCCTCATAATGATTTTTATTTAAATAATGTATTGATTAATTTAGATGCATACTAGGTATTTTATTATGATTTGAACTATTTGAAGACTTGTGTTATAAAGTTGCATGGTATACATAAAAATGTTTTATTGTCAAATTTTGTGGTGTTAAGAAAAAAGAATTCAATATATCTATTTTTATTTTGATTACATATGATGATTGGTTTTACCTGCTAACTTGATAAAAATCCCATAGGAATCCCATAGGAAGACTATATCAGTAAAGAATGGGTTGCAGCTAACTGAGTTGCTGATGAAAGGAGCCCCATAGGAATTGTCAAATAACCTGGGCTTTTGCTAAGGCTAATGTTTGCTGTCCACATTTAATGTTAAGGCCCTATTGTCGAAGTTACCTACACAACTCATTGAACATGGATGTCAAAATGATGCCTACCTAGAGCCTTTACCACTGTGGACTAGTGTCTATGGTCCTGAAAGATATTCTACACACTACCAAGAGAGGAAGGTATGCACCAATCTAGCTACTGAACTCTTCAAATTGCAATGATGACTTGCTTTTGCTTACAAGTTGTGCTAGTGCAATAATGCCACAAAACTATGGGAGGACCCAAACAACAGGTTCATTGCATGAGATACGACCCATCCACAACATTGCTTGGATGGCCAAGAACCTCAGACCAGTTAAGTCAGGGACTTACCAAATACTACTGTTCATAATCTTGATTTTTTTTGAGCATGCGCGTGTGTGTGTGTGTGTGTGTGTGTGTACATGGGGATTTATACTTGCTCACATACAAGCTCATGTGTTCATAGGCCAGAGGTCAAGAAACATGCAATCACACCCGCTTTTGTGTGTTTGCTGGATTTATTAGTTTTTCGTAGCTGTGATGAAGTACAATGACCAAAAACAAATCAGGCTTTATTTTGGTTTATAGTTCCAGAGGAATAAAGTCTGCCATGGCAAAGAAGACATCGAAGCAGGGACATGAGCCTGGCCTGACATTCAGAAAGAAGAAAGATAACACTTCATTAGAGGAGGCAGAATTAAAACAACAAGAAGTGGGGCTAGATTATAAATCCTTAAAGCCTGCATGCCCATGACATTCTTTCTTCAACACTGGTCTACCTCTTCAAGGTTCCATATCATGTTCAAACAGTTTTACCAGTTAGGAATCAAGTGTTCAGTGTTCAATTTCATGTGTCTATGGAGATTATTTTATATTCAAATGCAGGTCATTAAGTTTGTAGGACAGACACTCTGTTAACTTAATCATCTCGCAGTCCCTGGCAGCACTCTTTTTAATTGTGCCTTCATCTGCACTTGTTTTGCTTTGAGCAAATGATACTATTTAAAATTTAAGCCTAAACTCTAAGCTTTGAGATATAAATTTTCATTATCTCTCATAGTATCTAAGTGTTTTTTTCTTTACTATTCCATTCTAAGGAAATGTTTTTTAAGGACGAGAAAAAACTATTTGGAAATTGAGTCATCTTGTATGTCTTTTACCCATAGATGTTAGTCAAACAACGTCAGCCTTTTAAGTAGATGATCTTAACTTGATCTATCAGTGAGAATGTCAGTTCACATCCAAGATTCTCTTAAAAACTGAAGGGCTTCTTAAAAATGCTTTTTTTAAAAATGATTTTGCTGACACAAAGATAAAACAGAGAATGAAGACTTTCAAATTTCCTCTCTGTGTCTTGATGACTATCTATGTGCATTTTATGTATGTGTGATTTTTTTTCCTCCAAAATGTGTTAATGAGTCCTAGTTACTTGACTTTAAGCAGATAAATATTTATAAACAATTATTCTCTACAACACTCAAAAATATACAGAATGACAGTAGATTCAAATGCACACAAGTACATCATATTTGATGACTAAATACTACTTTTAGTCTGTCAATTTAATTTATGATGGTATTTCAAGTTCTCAACATTGAATTAATATCTGGATGTTCTTTGTAATTTAAGTAGAATTACTGGTAAATTACATTTATTATCACAACTTGATTTTTAAGATTACAAAGCTAGATACACAAAGCTGCATAACGCATTGAACAGTAGACAAAATACTATACATGTATTCAATATTTTAGCATTTTTGCTTTTTGGATGACTATTATAAACATCCTATTAAAAGAGTTTGAAGCAAAGACTTTGAGATGATAACTAGCTTTGTCTAACAGCTCATAAAATCTTCATGAATACTCCAAACAATTGTTAAGAGAAATGATTTAAATAGATGTCAGAAGCATAATGGCCCATGAGTATACTTTCCAAACATAATTATGTTTTTTTACAATTAAACTTAAAAAATTGCTTAGTAAATATCTTTGATAATTTACATCCTTTGAATTTCGCTAAGATAAATAATAGACCTTCACTGAGCATTTAGTTCATTTCCAAATCAAATAAAGTATTGAATTATTAATTACTAATCATGAGCCTGAGCATATCTACTTTTGAATTATTACAGAAGATCTAAATAACACTTGTCTATGGGGAAGAATTTGATTGTGGAACTTATGAAATATACTTGTAGACTTGCCAATAGACAGAATATTGATGTGACAGGTCACAACTGCTTATCGCTTACCTATTTATTTATTTTTATTGAAAATATATATTCTTTGCTCATCAGTGTATCTGATGACAGTATTCTCTCCCTTCATTCCTCCCAGTTGCCCTACCCCTTGCCAGATTCGCTCTTCTCCAGATAAAACCCCTTACTTTCCCCTTCAGAAAGGAGCAGGCCTCCAAAGGGCTAGAACTAAACATGAAGAAACAAATTATAATAAGATAAGGCAGAAGCCCTCATAATGAGGCTAGACACAGTAACCCAAAAGGAGAAAAAAAAAAAAGATTCCCGAGAGCTTATTTTCTAGTTTTCTTGGGAAAATAAATTGACTGTGATTTAGGAAGTCTAGTGCAAAATGTATAATTAATGTTACTAGAAGAAAGTGGAAAATAATTCTTTTTTTTTCTTTTGTTTTTTCGAGAAAGGGTTTCTCTGTAGCTATTGGGCCTGTGCAAAACTAGCTCCTGTGGACCAGGCTAGCATCGCATTCACGGAGACCTGCATCCCGAGTGCTGGGATTAAAGGCCTGTGCCATCACTGCCCAGGTAGAAAGTGGAAAATAATTCTTACACAATGACATATCTAATACAGTTGATATACAATAATTACATAAGTTACAGAGAATATTGGTTTTCCTGTTTCTATTTAAGAAAATAGTTCTATCTGTGTTAAAGTAGAATCTCTTGATGTTCCCCAATAAGGAATAAAACAACAGAAGCCAGCCTAAGGAAAGTTGTAGAAATTTTATGGAAAGGGCTTCTTGAAAAATGAATGTTACATGTCTTTTGCCGGCAAAGAGTTAAATGAATTTATTTTTAAGACTTATTTAATCAAGTTTTAATATTAAAGTGTAGTAATTGATATGAAATGAAATTCACTGTTCCGTTAAAGATAATGGGGTTTCTTGATACATATTTTCCTCTTGTTATGGATTCATCTAACGTTTTTGCTTTGGAATCCAATTCCATTTCTTTTCAAATTAGTTTTCCATTCTCATGACATACTTACCTGGCACCTGATTATTGAAGAACACTGCCTCTCATTATTATTGAGAGAGCTAAATTGTCTTAAGTATATCTTTGAAGTTTAATGCTCACTGGTGTTGTTTCACAGTGAGTTGTGGTGATACTCAATCACGTTTAAACACTTAGAATTTTGGAAAAAATTTTAAAAGTCAAACTTTTAACCCAGAATTTATTTTAAGACTTTCTAGATGAGTCTCTGCACTTGAAGCACATACTTACATTGCTTGTTTTTTTTTTTTTATTTTTTAGATTTATTTTATGTGTTTGAGTGTTTTGCCTCATTGGCACAGATGTATGTATATATAACACATATATGCCTGGTGTCTGAAGAGGTACAATGAGGGCACTAGAACCTTTGAAACTGCATTTAAGGGTAGTTATGAAGCCATAATAACATAGTGAAAATATGGAGGAGCTTGGTTCTGCCTCCGGCTTTGTTGACACCCCAAGAGAGGAGTTACCCTTTCTGGGGAGTGGGTGGTGGGTGGGTGGGGGCAGCAGGAGGAGAGGAGGGAGGGGGGACTGTGGTAGGTATGTAAAATGAATATTTTTTTTTTTAAAAAAAGTGCTAAAAAAGGCCATCTTGCACGAAGGGACAGAATTACAGACCAATTTCCCATGTGAATATAGGTGCACAAATGATCAGTAAAGTGTGGGCAGACTGAATAAGAAGATACCGAAAAGTCATCCAGCACAATCAAGTAGGGTCCATTCCAGAGATGCAGGGGGGCTCAACATTTGAAATTCAGTCATTGTAATCCACCGTGTAAACCAACTGAAGAAAAGGCCTTTGACAAAATCCAACACCCTTCCATTATAAAAGTCCTGGAGTGATTAGCGATACAATAGGTAAATTTCTTGATTAGGTTCACTGAGGTAGTAAAGCCTACCACCTTTAACAGTCTGGAGATTAGATTGAGAAAAGCTTTGTTCTTTTCTTGCTTTCCTACATGTCTCCTGGCTGAATTTATCTACCTTTTGGGCTAATTTATCTCTTCTGTTGCTGTCTTTGTGTCTGCTGGAACTGCTGCGACCACCATCCCTCACTTGCATCAGAACCCTGCATATTTGTCTTTCTAACAGAGAGTGGCTCTCCAGGAGTCTTCCAGCCCTTGAGCACCAATCTGGGGCAGGTGAGGTATTCATTCTTGTGTGCTCAGCAGCAATAGGTTTTCAGTGTCCCCACTGTCCCTGCAGCCATCATTAAAGTACACGGATCGTATCATGTAAGTAAGTCAGTTTAATGCATGCCCTTTTAATAGATTCATTCAATGGGTTTGCCCCTCTAGAGAATCCTAATAAAATCTTAATAAAAACATCTGTCATAATTCCCATTATTGTATAAGGTGGTGAACACATAATGGCATTCTTTCCAACTCATATTACTTAAAAAGCACTCATATTACTTCCCACTATGCAGCAGTATTTTGTTATTACAGTCTCTTGATCTGTTGGTGGAGGCAGGCTGGCAGTGGCACCAGGACCTATCCCAGGTGCACAAACTGGTTTTTTAGAGCCCATTCCCTATGGTAGGATACCTTGCTCAACCTTGAAACAGCGGGTAGGGGCTTTGGCCTGCCTCAAATTGGTACACCAGACTTTGTTGACTCCCCAAGGGAGGCCTTATACCCTCTGAGAAGTAGTGGGAGTTTGGGAAATGGGGAGAAGGTAGGGAAAAGAAAATAAATTTTTAAAAATGTATAAAGGTGAAGGTACCAAAAAAGCTTTTTTTTAAAAAAACAAAACAAAACAAAACAAGACAAGACAGAGATTCTTAGGAAAGACGAGGAAAAGACCTGATCAGTCATCCTCATCAACTTAGACCATGAAACCAACTATGGACAAGTTCAACAGAACTGCCATATATGAGCTGCCCATGCATGGTTCAGCATTGCCAGGGTATAAATTTCATTTTCAAAATTTCTTAGGAAAGAGTGATAAATGGTTTTATGGCCAAATAATTGAACTATATGAGGATTTCAAAATTCAAAGAGAAACACTGGATTTATAAAGCTGCTATTCATAGATGAAACAAGGTGAAAATCTTTTTTCAACCTGTTCATTCCAGAACTTTGAAATCACAGTATTTTTTTTCATAACAGTATACTTACATTTATAAATTCACTAAGAATTATTTTTAGTTAGTTTTTTTTGGGAGGTATGTAATATGGGGGCTCTGAAAAAGCAATATGTACTATTACTGCTAAGACATCTCCCCCATTCTTTCATTTTATGATTTAACTGTGTCTTTGTGCATGCATGTGAGAGAGACAGACAGACAGACACACACACACACATACACACACACACAGAGAGAGAGAGAGAGAGAAAGTGTGTATATGTGTTGATTATGTAAACAGAAATATAGAAAAATCTCCTATTGAAATAACAGTGCACATTTGGAAACTTGAGTGTACTAGGAAGGCTTCAGTTATAGTGATCTCTTTTGCAATTTGCATAGGATAGTATATGGGTAGACATCATCATAACAAGACTAATTCTGTGGATTCACTAAAAGTCTTTGGATAATAAATAGCTTGGCACTTTTTTACAGCATTCTGTGTCATACAAACTGATAGGAAGCTCACTTTCTGATAGCCCCATGAATATTAGGTATAGTTTGAAGACTTGGAGAAAACAGGATTTCATCTACATCTCAAGGATTTACGATAAACTCTGAAAGTGAGTCTTTGGCTTAAACTTCAAGCTTCAAGTGAATTTAGGAGTCTATTACCAAATTCTTTGTTTGATTTTCCACCTAAGCCGACTTGAAGAGAAGCCTATATAATCAATCCCTACTCTTACTAAATGTACGAAGATGTTAAAGCCAAATTTAATGAGATCTGTTTATAAAGAAACAAATTTTATGATGATTATCTTTAGTAGAAACATTGATTGTGGAGGACAAATTAAAGTTAATAGTTAGAAAACTATAGTAAATCTATTATTAGGTTCTAGAGCCATTCCTTTTAGGTTTTGTCAATGTGTAGATTATATTGGGTCCTCAATTCTTCTATTTCCCTCTAATATCTGGGTATAGTAGTTAATCTTGATTGCTAATTTGATGAGATTTAGAATCATTATGAAAACAAACCACTTGGGGAAGTTTAGGAGGCAGTTTGTGAAGGAATTAAGGCGGGAAATCCTACACTGAAAGTGTTTAGCACTGTTTCATGGATTTAGGTTCTAGGTCAAATTAAAAAAGCAAAGTGAGTTGAACACTATCATTCACTTTTCTCTGCTCCCTGAACATGAATACAATGTGGTCAGCTGTTCCAAGCTCCTGTTTCCAAGACTTCCCCATCACGATTGACTGTGCTTCTGAAATATGAAGCAAATGTAGACCTTTTCTTTCTTTAGTTGTTTCTATCATGTATCTTGGTATAGTGATGAGAAAAATGATGCACTGGATAAGATTTGCCAAGGAAAGATTTACCATTTTCTTCCACATTTTTGGATCTGCATCATTAAAAAATACCGTGTCTTTTTCCTCAAACCAATCAACCTGAGGCTGGATGACTGTTCTAAACTACATAAGACAACTACGATGCCTGATGCTGTGTGAACTGCAAAGACAGTTCCTGAAACTGACTAACGCGACCACCCTACCCATTCTATCTTCAGACCCATATTTCCAGATTGTGACTGCCACTCTCTTTCTATCTGGAAATATGGTTCAATCACACATCTAGACCCTGCCTTTATTACACTGAGTGAACTGAGAGACAGGGTTAATAGTTTGTTCTAGCCATTAACTATCAATTTTCTTCATCCACCTAGTTTATAATAATTAATTTTTTGGTGTTGCTCTATTAATTTGTGAAGATGTTGCATAGGGGACATACTGCAGCCTCTGGTGTGATCTTCTTGACAGCTATCATTGTAACCCTCCTGGTGTGCTATGTTCCCTCAACAGTTTGAAATGTCTGTTTTCATCCATCAACGGTAAGCCAGATGGGCTTTCTTCTAGTTGAATGAGAAGACAGGGGCTTTATTTTACAACTTGAGTTCCAAAAAATGACAAAGAAACCAAGATTGCTAATGACTGGCAGGCATGACGTTAATGCTGGACTTTTGATCAATGTCCATGACTGTAATAGTCCACTATCTGTTGTTACGACAAAGTATCTGAAGGTGGATACTTACCTTTTTAACAGGATTGATTAGCCCACAGGATTAGATATTGAAAAGAATAATGCTAGCATCTTCTCAACAACTATAGTAAAGAATTATCATTTGGGCCACAACACTGTGACAAGCAGAAAAGAAAACAACACATATAAAAGAGCAAAACATGGAGAAAATATTCATGATAAGACACTCTTGAACTAACCAAAATTTCATAAGTTCTTTCTAAGAGCAATTCCCCTGTCATAATTAGCTCATTTTAGGCCCGAATTCTTAGCTACTCCTCTACCTTCCAAAACTGCAGTACCTATCGTTTAGAATAGGAACCTGGGGAAGAAACACATCCAAACTATAACATTGAACAAAATAAGAAGAGATTGTGAAAATGGTAAATTGGGAGGATGTTAGACTGACTGAGGGTCTCTAAATTGTTCACACACACACACACACACACACACACACACACACAATTAGTGTTGCTCATAAGCATATATGTTTAGGATTAATCCGGATTGGATAACTTATTAGGCACCCTGTCATTGAAGAAAACATATCCTTCCTCATCTACTATTTATTACCTGACGTTTCCTATCTAACATGTGGCCTTGTGAAATTCCCAATTCCCTTTGGCATTGTGTCTCCTGTGCTCATTATTAAGGCTTGTATGTGAAATTATATTATCATGACTTCATGGGTGTGGTATCCCTGTCACATCTAAAAGACATTATCTAACAACAGATGTTGCTGTCCTCTGGCTCTGACAATATTTCTAGCTGTCCCCCTGCAATATTACCCAAGATGTATGTGTGAGCTTTATGTTATACATGTAACTCCATGATCATCCATTCTCTGCATTTTTACCAGTAGTGGATATCTGAGTTAGTTTTCATCTGCTGAGAAACGAAGCTTGCTTGATCTGTGGTATAAGGTTAAGTGTTTAAAATATAGTTGGAAGCTGTATCGTTTTTATAAAAGTGTTACTTACAGTTCGTCCTCTAGGATTTTTGAGCTCTTCAGCTATAGGTATTCAGCTAAATTTGCAGTGCCAGGAATGAATACCCTTGCACTGAAAGGACTTTAAATCCATTTCAACATCTTTTGGTTAACCCCAAGTTACAAAGAAAGAAAGAAAGAAAGAAAGAAAGAAAGAAAGAAAGAAAGAAAGAAAGAAAGAAAGAAAGAAAGAAAGAAAGAAAGACAGACAATTGCATCTTTGGTGACATCATCCTGTGTAGGTCATTGCTGTTATTTTCAGAGTGAAAACTTTCCTTGTTGGAATCTTCCATAACAGTTTCTTAGACTATGCAAGCTGATGTAAGAGGTTTCCAGGTCAGTTCCATCTTGATTTTCTCAGGTCTGTGCCCAAAGTGGGTAGTTTCTTTAGCCACAGAATGTCAATCATTGCTTTAAATGCTCTTTTCCCTTTCTCTAATGAAAAAAAAATTAATCTGGAAAGCAAAAGCACAGTGGTTAAGATACCTGGAGTCATGCAGCATGATTTTGACATAGTAAAGTGTTATGTTGATATGAGCCAGCTCCACATGCCATATCTGTTGCTCCTATCTACACATTCTGTATTTCTGGAAAACACAATTATTGTTTTTGTTTGTTGGTATTTTCATAGCAGCCTGTTTATGTATATTTAGGTAGAAAAAACACATTCTTTATAGGATCGAATTTGAATGCAGACAGCTGTTTCTCCTAGATGCTTTAGATTTTTCCTTTCTGTAATATATTTAAATTGCATGATAAACTTTAGGCTGTAGATAAAAATACAAAATAAACTTGTTTATTCTTATGGTCTAAATGGACTAGTCTTAGTAATGTATCACATGCCAAAAGATTGCAATACAAGAAGATTATAAACTGATGACTAATAATGGTAACACAAAACATTAAGGCAAATGACATTTACATAAGTATCTTGATCTTAATACATGTAATTTACATATGAAAATTTAATCACCATAGAGATAAACAGCTGCAATGTTTAATTAAACTCTCCACACAAAATCAGCCTGCAAGACGTAGTTTGCCACTGCTAATTCATCACAATTCTCTTAAGTGTTCTTTAAAATAAAAATGCAAAATAAATGACTCTTATTGATAATTTAACTTCTGGTTACTTTGTATTTTAATTGTATCATCAAAGCCTGTTGAGAATACAATAAAGATTCTAGGGTCATTTTCACTCTGTTTAGAAGGCAAAAGCATAAATATATATAAAACAAATGTATTTGTTTACAAACTTGTAAGGGTCATCAGCAAAATAACACAAAGGGTAATTTAAGGAATTTTAATGCCAAAATAAGTGTGGGTAGCAAACGGATGTAAATGTCCTTCTCTGTGGAGCTTTTAAAGTAAGAATGTATTTTATACGGAAATTAATGTCAGCATTAGGGAAGAGAAAGAGAGAGAGCATGCTTGCTGTGAGCTTAGAATACATAAACATAAAAACAGACATTAATTGCACTGTTAGAGTATAAAAGCAGTAACAAATGGAAAGGATTAGCCTATCATATAAATACTTTAGGAAGTCATCTTTAACCAGACATTGCAAAAAGAAAACCCAAATTTTGCTTCTGGTGCATCTTACTTGTCTAAGGATATGTATTTGTCCATATATTTATATGAAAACTGAAGCATGTCCTTTATATTAATGAGATACATCAAAGTGAATAGTGCCTTATAAAGACAATTAGCTAGAATTTCTATTGTTCAGCAACAATGAAAGTGTCTTTATAGAGACAGAAGGAAATATGAGGTAGTCAGTTATATTCATCACAATACCTTCAGTATTGAAAACTATGCTTCAAATCTTTAAAGTTTTGCATGTAATTTTAGGTGGTAGGACAATAATAAAAACAAAATGAACACATCTGTTCAAAAAAGATAAACCCAAAGCAAACCTTGGAAATTACTTTTATCCTTTGTTGCTAGGATATGATTTGATGTTCAAGCATCAATATGTTTCTAAATTGGTTAGAGTTATCTAGACAAAATAAAAGTTGTTTTTACAAGTATATGATGATACATTTTTTGATTACATAATCAATTTCAATAATATGATTTTCTCTTGAAATGACTCTTTGCAAGCCCCATGTTGTGGGATGCACTTTCAATCACATCACTTGAGAGGCAGAGCCAGGTAGAGCTCTCATAGTTATAGACCAGCCTGGTAAACAAAGGCTGTCTAGGGAGATCCTGTCTAAATGACCCTTTGCCTTTGTGAGTGATAAGCATATAAGATATTAGTCTTATATCTGTGCTGAAATTAATCCCCAATCTAAAAGAAGAGCACATCTGGAAGAACAGACCACACAACTTAGTGTGCAAGTGGCCAGCACATCTCAACAACCAATTCCATGTGAAAATTATAGTTACACATATTGATTTACATATTTTATATAATGAAATGATTCTTGGAGCTAGATGACTTTAAGCTTATCCTTTGAAAAACATTTCTGTGACTCAGATAATCAGCAACTTTATGAACAAAATGTCCAGAAATTTATATTTCCTTGCATTTTAAATATTCAAAGCTACTTTGGGAAAAATAGACCAAGATAAATCTGCAATATACCATGTATGTCACTCTTACATTTTCCTAGAAAATATACATGTCTTATACAAAGGGTTTAAAATCATAATATATTTGACATTAAAATCTATCCTGTGTGGATGTTCACATGTAAATTTAAGGAAGTAGAGAAAGTGAGAGATGAGTATTCTAAATAATTTATCTAATATATATTTATGCATCTGTATTTTCTTGAAGTTTTGATGTGGGAATTCCTTCTGTATGCTGTGAATAATGTTGCTTAATAAAGGAACTGCTTTGTCCCTATAGCAGAGCTATAGGGGAACAGAGCTGGTTGAGGATAACTAAACTGAATGCTGGGAGAAAGGAGGCAGAGTCAGAGGGAAGCCATGGAGCTGTAGCTGGAGATAGACACGCTGAAACTTTGCTGGTAGGCCATGACCTCTTGATGATGCACATATTAATGGAGATAGGTTAAATTAAGATGTAAGAATTAGCCAATAAGAAGATAGAGCTAATGGGCCAAGAGCCTGGGAACAAACAAACAGTCCCTCCTCCAACAAATTCTCTCCCTCCAACAAAGTTTAAGCATGCTAATTAGAATACAAAGTGTACTACATGAACAAATGCTTTGATAAATGTAGCATAGATTCAAATCTTTTCTTTGGATGTAGGTTACTTTTAAATATACGTACTGTAACATGAGTAAAATATTTTTTCATATTTTTCCAACTTACATAGTTGATTTTCCCACATCCAATTATGCATTTCTACCCTCATATTCTATTAGTGTATTTCCTTATTTACAGAGGCATCCTCCGAATAACAGAGGTATCATACAGAGAAGGCTGTTCATAGCTGACACAGCCTGTAGTGAGCAAGGGACTCAAATCAAAGGATTGAGTAGAAAGGCTTCGACAAAGGTAGATCACCTAGGAACAGATTGTTATTGCACTTTTTCTTTTACTTATGATTCAACACATTCCCAGGCAGATTAGCTCATTCACATGAGAGTAGGAAATGATATTGAGCTTTAGAAAAATGTCAAGCTTTAGAAAATGCTTTTCCCAGTGACACAAAAATAGGCATATGTTAAACTCCATTTATTTAATGAGGATCTATTTCTACCTTAGATTAATAATTTGAATTTTCAAATTAATCCAAGTTAAAATGTATATGTCTCTGTCTCTCAATGATTTCCAATCACAGAAATGGAATCACCGATGAATTATAGAGCTATACAACGTTGAACCCAGTGTTAAAAAATTAGCTCACAAGGGATTCTGTTAGGTTTAGTATCCTCTTTCAGATTAGCATAAAGAAATTGAGGAAAATTATCATGTTAGTGATATATATATATACCAGAGATCTCACCACAGAAGGTGAAGGTTTAGGTGCAAAGCTTTTCATATTTCATTTTAGAAGATAATCTTACAAATTAGGTGCTAATGTTTTCACAAGTATTTAGGTTCTTGCCTTTCACCTCAGTTGGATTTGTCTCTTCTTCCCTCTGCTCATTTGTAGAAATTGAACATGCATGAGCACATGATCCATTTTACATTCATTCTTAGTTTCTACCACTTAACTTTTCTAAAATGTAAAATACATTTTTTTCGAAGATTCTGTAATTTCACTTTTACTTATGTTCTAAGTCCCCTGGTACTGCCTGAAATCACAGGGTAGTACAGAAACCTTTTTATCTATATTTTTCATTACACATAGTTACTTACAAAGTTAAATTTATAATTGAATTAAATTAATTTCAGTAAAAAGATGAATAAACCTTAATAAAAATTCAAATATAACAAAACATTACAATAAATATATGGGTGGAAGTTGTGTTTATGTAGTGGATTGCTTTCTGACACACTGTATTAGAGAAGCACACATTTTTGAGATACTGGGGTGCAGTTTATATGGTAAATCACAAGTCTACATACCTTGTGGTTTGTTCTTGATCCACAACACAAAGCATCAAAACACAGTTGCCAGTTCTGTCTTCTATCCACAAATTTAACGCATTTCTTCATCCTAGCTAAGCATTTGATTACACTTGTGACTCTAATTTTTCCATTTGAGATACAATAGCATGTGTCTCTTTTTCTTTTTATATTCTATCATAGAAGATTTGTCCTTTTCAGAAATTTCAACAGTGTGCAGATTTTCTTATTTACTAATAACTAAACCATTTGGTGAGTTCTAAGCAAGTGAAAAATGCTAGGTCAAGAAAATATGTAGTGTTTGAGGACAACCACTAAAAATGTCCTCTCCTCTACACATGCATACAGGATCATTCAAACTCATATGGGTGTCCACACTTACATGAATGAACATCCCTTCACATACATGAAGATCTTCCCATTCATGAACACCCACTCCCCACAGAGAGAGAGACAGAGACAGAGAGAGAGAGACAGAGACAGAGAGAGACATGCGCGTGCGCGCACACACACACACACACACACACACAGAGAGAGAGAGAGAGAGAGAGAGAGAGAGAGAGACTTCATCTGAAAAATTTAAACAAGTACTTAATGGCTTTAATTTAATATTTTTAAAGTCATCACACTTCTTGCACTTTGAGGTCATTGTTAAGGAAAATTAATGTTACTTGACTATAAATACTGTGATAACCAAGCAGCCACGTAGTCACTAGTGGGTAGGGAGTATATACTGCAAGGACACTCTGGACAAAACATCATCCATGTTCATGAGTAAGTACAGAAAAATGGTGTTGTATTACATAGAATGGAACACAATTTAAAGTTTACCTATTGTTTATTTCTGGTATCTTCCATATAGGAATTTGCTGTGCTTGAGCATAAGTAGTAGGTGCTCTGGAAAGAAAATCACGGGCAAGGGCCTACTACTGGAGTGTTCAAAAAGACAAATTAGCCTGAATTAAATGATTGTTTATCTAGTATCAGATGCTTATATTCTCTTTAACCTTTCCTTCTTGATAAATGAGGATAAGACTAGCTGAGGAAAAACTACAAGTGTCTATGCCATGACAAATATTATTTTCTGTATTTACTTGGTAGCTAATTTTTGGGATTATGTTAAAATAATGGTGACTCTCCATGAATAGAATGATTTATTTGTCTAGCACTACTAGATCACTTACTGATGACACTGAAATCTCTGTTTATTATGTTTTTCTCCCAAACATTTATACTAATAGCACTTATGGTGTGTGTGTGTGTGTGTGTGTGTGTGTGTGTGTATTGTTTTAGTGTATGTGGCACGTGTGTGTGAAGTTTGTGGATTCATGTGCCCATGCACATCCACGTAGAAGCCACAGTGGGATGTTGGTGTCTTCCTCTATCATTCTCTGCCTGTTATTTAGGCAAGGATTCTCATCAAACTGGAACCTCTTTGCTTTATCTAGGCTGACAAGCTATTGAATGCTTGGATTTTATCTTCATCCATTCTCCTGTGTTGAGGTCTCTGGCATAGTCTGTCACACTCAGCTATTTAACTGGATGTTGGGGATTTGAAATGAAGCCCTCAGCTTGCAGAGAAAGAGTTCTTATTAAGTGTACTGTCTTAATTCACCCTCTCCGGATAGTCCATGTAATACATTGCCCAAAGAAACCTCTTTTAAAAGTTGGTTTTACACAGATTATCAAACATAAAATTTATATTGTAAATTCTTGTCTTTCTTTGGTAGATTGTTACCTTCCATTTCTTTTGGGCTCATTTGAAATTGTGTGAACATTTCATGGTGTGTTTGAGATGACTTCTCTGAAAATGAATGAATTATTAGGTAGTTTATTGTCTCGGCAACTCTACCAACTGAAAACAAGAGAATACTTTATTTTGTTCTTTTCACATTGGGATAAATATGAGTCATGGATAGAAATGCTTTATAGAAAAGAAATATTGCTAAGCTTATATTCCCCCCTCCGTGGATTACTGAGCCAAGCATTACAGCTGCCCATGTTGTCAAAATGCCATAGGAGAATTTAGTACAAGAGAAGCCAATAATGTAGTCAGTTTCTGACATTTAAATAAATGTTTTTGCTGTTCTGTCAAAATTAATCATTAACTTTAGCATTAGAAGCTTGTATTTCAGTAGTAGAGGGAAATTTTCCCACCATTACTTCAGAGCAAATGTAACCCCATGGTGTTATAAATATATATTTCAGACTTAGAGAAAAGATGGATCCCACAGGACATCTTCCTCTCCATCCATTGATGATGTCAGCGACTCTCTGATTAGCTGCTGACATTTGAAATTATGGTGGGTCGGTAAGGTTAATGAAAGTTTTCTTTATATAGCCATGCTTCCTTTGCCTTGATGCCTTCCTGAGCTTTTGGCTTGTTTGCTGACCTCAAGACACAAGGCAAAATAAGAATAAATATCAACAGTACTATGGTCTGAACACTCTTCTGTTGATTTTCAATGTTGCTGTTTAACACAAAAGAAAAGGTTAATGCTTAGCGGCTTATCTGGGAACGGTTTAATATAAAGCCAACCTTGAAGAGCTTCTGCAGCAGAGGCTCTGTTTGCATGAAAAGAACAGTGAAAATGGCGAGCTACAATTTCTCCTCTAAGTGACAGAGTATCATGAATTTCTCAATTTGTACTATTGAGTCATCACCTGTTGAAGCGAAGAGAGGGTATAAAAGTGAATTAGATCTCCTGACCCAACAATCACAGAGCTTTAGTGCTGGAGTGAGCCCAGTCCAGCATTTCAACTAGCATTCTTTGGCGCTATAGAATTCCCTGGAGAGGATGGCTATCACTGTAGGAGGGAAGGCATGCCTTGGACTCCCATCTTTACTAACTTTGAGTATGTCACCTAGGTTGTCACACAAAAAATATATATATTTCTGGAAAAATATTTTGAAAACAACTGATATATGAAAAATTCATTTTATCATTCAGAAAACTGTTTAAAAGACAAAGCACGGGCAATTTCAATATTCATCGGAATGCACTCGCAGTATTGTTCTGTGGTTTCTGTCTTATTATTTTTCATGCATCTTCATATTCTTCAAAAATATTTCTAAATTCCCAAGCCCCTATACTGGCAAGAGGTGTTTTTGTCAAGGCCGGTCCTTGACATTAGAGAAAACTATCTTTTTTTTCCTTTTTGTTTTTGTCAATTAGAGATAGTTTTTGATTAGTGATAGGAATTTGTGTCTACTTCTGTTCTCAGTGCTGGTTTCTAATCTGACTTAGACCTGTGCAAGCCCTGTGCATGCTGCCATGGTCTCTGTGATTCAAGTGGTTGGTGGCACCGCTGTGCCTACAAGGCCTTGATTTCTTGGTGCCCTCCATCTCCACAGGCTACTACAGTCTTTCTGCATTCCCCTCTGCAGAGTTCCCTGAGCTCTAGGGGAGGGATTTAATGGAGACATTCCATTTAGGACTAAATGCTCCAAAGTTTCCCACTCTCTGCATGTTGTCCACTTGTGGTCTTTTGCACTTGTTCCCATCTACTGCAGCAGAAAGCATCTCTGATAATAACCGAGTAAGATACCCATTTGTGAGTATAGCAATAGGTCCTTAGGAGTCATTTTATTGCCAATACTCCTTTAGCAGAATGGTGGTATTTGGTTTTCCCCAAGATCCATGGCCTACAACTTTCAGGTTCTTGGCCACCCAAGCAGCATCAGACATGGGTTCCATCTCATGGAATGGGGCTTCATTACTATCAGATAGTGGTTGGTTATTTCCACAACTTTTGTGCCACTACTGAACAGCAGGAATCTCTTGACTCGAATTTTCTCCGAAAGCAGAATGTTTATTTACAGTATAACTCCATATAAAATATTTTAATTCATTTCTATGGTAGAATTTGATTTTGGAACTAGAGAAACTTTTGTTGCCTCCAGTAAAGACCATGTGATTCTAAATTGCTAGACATCCACAATACATGAACAACGTTTCACTGCAAGATCAGGGAAAGCAGTTGATGACTCACTGTTAAAATAGTATACTCAGATATTGGGGAAGTACAGATTGGAAGGTAACTGTGAATCACCCACATATCCATGTTTTGTGAAGTCTAACTACAATAAAGGACTTGAATATTTCTTATGAGAAGATGCTGGTCCTGTGTGTTGACATCAAAGGTCATCTCCAGTCATATATTTTCAGGTTGGCAAGATTTTGTAGTCAATTTACTACATATAACATTAGTTGCTACATATTAAGTGCTGTATATTTGGGCTGTATTTTTGATAATGTCTTTATTTTGCTAAATAAATAATTAACCCTGACCAAAAGGATCAATTACATTCAGATTTCTTTTTCGAAAATATTTTGCAAGCAAATGTGCAAAGGTGTCCTCAACGTCTTTTACATTGGAAAATAGAACAAAATTTTGCAGTTTCATGGTATAAAAAAAGCTTACACGGCTTTAGTGTATAGCAGGTACGTTGTAGGTAGTCATCAATTGGAGATTGCTTCTGGGTATGGTAAGGAGGCAAGTGTCAATTTCTCCTTTAACCTTCAGGTCCCCAAGTAATGCATAGCCATGCAGGCCCTGTGCAAACTGCCTCAATATCTTTGATTTTATATGTGAGTCTATACTATTGATTTAGAGAGCCTTGTTTGCTTGGTTCCATCCCTTGCGGCACTTACACACTTTTCACCTCCTCTTTTATAGAGCTCCCTGAGCCATAGGGGAGGGATTTGATGAAAATGTCCCATTTATGGCTGGGTGTTTCAAGGTCTCTTATTCTCTGCAATGTTTGGCTATGAGTCTTTGTATTTATTCCTATCTGTTGCAGGATGAAGTTCTATGATAATGACTGAGCAAGGCAACCACAATTTATGAATATCGCACAATGTCATTAAGAGTCATTTTATTGCTGCAGGTTTTTTTAAATAAATGTAGTATTTAGTTTAACCCTAGGTTCTTGATGCATCTAACTTCAGGCTCTTTGCCACAGAAGCAATGTTAGTTATGGATTCCAACTCCTGGAATGGGCTTTAACTCAAATCAGATGATTAGTTACTCCCAGAAGTTTTTGTCACTAGTGTACTATCATATCTTGAAGAAAGGACAACATTGAACATCAAATGGTTTGTAGCTGTCACAGTGTTTTTGTTTACTCTTAGTAGCATGCAGAATATCTTCCTGCACTAAACCAATTAGACCAGACAGATGAAAATTCTATGTAGGCATTAGCTCAACATCTCCATGTTCAATGAACTCTTTAGGTATTGTCTTTGGCAATGAGGCCTTGCTAACAGTGTGTGGCAAACAAACTATAGTTTTGGCAACATTCTATTTGTTTGAAGGTTCCCATGGTGCCCCTTCACCAACAACTCAATTAAATGTAAAGCCATCCCTGTATAGGATTAAGTTTTAAAAATGTCTTTCTATGTCTCCTTCATGATGTAACAATTTCATTTAGATCACTTTTATATATGTATATATTTTGGGAATCTTACATCACATTAAGGCTGCATATTATCCCTAAAATGGCCTTTTAATATTAGCTGTCTCTTCCCATAATTCTCTTCCTCATTCCTCTTTCCCTTTAATCTCCCCCACTTGATCATACTGTTCTAGTCACCCCATCCATATACAACAAGATATTTTTATTTTCCTTTCCTAGGGAGATATCCCTGTGTCCATCTAGTTCATTACTCTACATCCAATCTCTGTGGTTCTATAGACTGCAGCTTGGTTATCATTGACTTAATAGTTAATTTCTGCATATAAGTTAATAATACTATATTTATCTTTCTGGGCCTGGGTTAACTCACTCATAATGATTTTTTTCTAGTTACATCCATTTATTGGTGAATTTAATGATTTCATTCATCTGTTAAGGGACATCTAGGTCATTTCCAATTTTTGGCTCTTATGAATAGAAATCAGTGAACATGGCTGAGTAAGTGTCACTGGTAGGATGAAGTGTCCTTTAGGTATATGCCCAAGAGTAGTGTAGGTGGATCTTGAGGCAGATTGAGTCACATCTTTCTGAGGAACTGCCTCACTGATTTCCATAGTAGATGTATAAATTCATACTACCACAAACAATGGATGAGTGTTCCCTTTACTCCATATCCTCAAAAACTCATTTGTTTTATTGATCTTAGTCTTTGTGACATAAATAAGAAAAAAAATCTCAAAGTAAGTTTGTTTTGTATTTCCCTGGTGGCTTAGGATATTAATCATGTTATGGTGTCTCATCTATTTGGATTTTCTTTATTGTCTTTAGATCTGTACCCCACTTTTATTATGTTACTTGTTTCCTTGATATCTAGTTTTTGAAGTTCTTTGTATTTCTTGATATTATCCCTCTATCAGATCTATAACTGGAAAAAAACTTTTTCACATTCTGTAGTCTGCCACTTTATCTAAGTGATAATGTTCTTGGCAATGCAAAAGTGTTTCAGCTTCATGAAGTCCCATTTATTAATTGTTGTTTTATAGCCTGTGCTAATAGTGTTCTGTTCAGAGAATAATTTCCTGTGCTGGTAGGTCAGAAAGTCAAAGGCTATTCCCCACTTTCCCTTCTATCAGGTTTAGTGCTTCTGGCTTTATGTTGAAGTCTTTGATTCACTTGAACTTGAGTTTTGTGCAGGGTGGTAAATGTGGATCTATTTGCATTGTTTTACATGCCAATATCCAGTTAGATCAGCACCATTTGTTAAATATGTTGTCTTTTTAAAACCAATTGTATCTGATATATGTTTGTATATATATGTTTGTGCATTTCTAACTAAGACTACACTGAATCGGTAGATTGTCCTTAACTGTATGACCATTTTTTAACTATACCAATTCTTACTGATACACGAGTATCAGGGATCACGCAATCGTCTGATTTCTTTTTCAGTTTCTCTTCTTAAAAACTTAAAGTTCTATTGTACAAGTCTTTCACTTGCTTGGTTAGAGTTAACCCAATATTTTTTTCTTTTAGTATTTGTGGTTATGGATAAAGGTGTTGTTTTCCTGATTTTTTTCTCAGTCTATTTACCATTTGTGTATGGGAGGGCTACTAATTTTTCCTAGTTAATTTTATGTCCACCTATATTGTTTAAAGTGTTTAATAGTTGTAGGTATTTCCTAGTCAAATTTTTAGGTTCACTTATATATACTATCATATCATCTGCAACTAATGATACTTTATCATCTTCCTTTCCAATTTGTATCCATTTGATCTACTCTAGTTGTTTTATTTCTCTGGCTGAGACTTCAAGTACAATATTGGATAGGGATATAGAGAGTGGACAACCTTATCTTGGTCCTGATTTTAGTCTAATTGTGTTGTTTCTCTCCATTTAAGTCAATGTTAGCTATGTTCTTGCTGTCAACTGTCTTCATTGTTGAAGTCTCCACAATCTTTCAAGGACTGTTATAATGAAGGGGTGGTGGTTTTTATCAAAGGCATCTTCTGCATGTAATAAGATGGTCATTTGGTTTTTGTCTTTCAGTTTGCTTATATGGTGAATTACTTTTATTGATTTAAACATATTGAACCATCCCTGCATCTCTGACATAAAAATACATGACCATGTTGGATGGCCCTTTGATGTGTTCTTGGATTTCATTTGCAAGTATCTTACTGAGAATTGTGGCATCTATATTCATAAGTGGAATTTATCTGTTTTATCCTTTGTTTGATATTTGTGGTTTGGGTAAATTGTGGACTCATAAAACAAATTGTACAAGTTTGTCCTGTTTCTTTATTGTGGGATAATTTGAAGAGTATTTGTATCAACTCTTCTTTGAAGTCATGTAGAATTCAATGCTAAAACCTTCTGGTGCTGAGGGTTTTTTTGTTGTTTTTTTTTTTTTCTTTCTTGGTTGGGAAATTTTCAATTGCTGTTTCTATTTCACTGGGAGTTATAAGTCTGTTGAAATAGCTAGTTTTGACCTTGTTTAACTTTTGATAAGTGGTATCAATTTGAGAAAATTTTCCGTGTTTTTATATTTTCTAATTTGACAAAATGTGGAATTTTAAAGTATGTCCTTGTGATTTCCTTGGTGTATGTTATTATCCCTTTTCATATCTAATTTGATTGAAATCAATCTTCTCTCCAACTTTTAGCTAATTTAGATAACAGTTCATTAATCTTATTGATTTTGTCAAAACTACCTTTTTTGTTTCCTTGATTCTTATTGTTTTAGTTTTTACTTCATTGATTTTGGGTTTGAATTTGAGTATTTCTTTTGGACTATTCCTTTTGTATATGATTTCTTCTTTTTTTCTAGAGATTTTAGATTTTCTTTAACATTCCTAGAATGAAATCACTACAGTTTTTTTAAATGTAGTCACTTATTGCTGTGAACTTTCTTCATAGAACCACCTTCATTGTGCCCCATAAGTTTGGGTATGTTATATATTTATTTTCATTGAGTTTAGAGAGTCTTTAGTTTCTGTCTTTACCCATTTCTCATTTGGTAGTGAGGTTTTAAATTTCTATTAGTTTACAAGCTTTCTGTTGCTGTTGATATTCAGGTTTAATCCATGGTGGCCAGATAGGGTCCAGGATATTATTTCAATTTTCTTACATCTGTTGATAATTGCTTTGTATCTGAGTATGTTATCATTTTTGGAGAAATTTCAACGAGGTCCTGAAAACAGGGTATATTCTTTTGTGTTTGGGTGAAATGTAGTGCAGATATCTGTCAGGTCCATTAGGTTTATGACATCACTTAGTTTCAGCATTGCTCTGTTTAGAGTTTTTCTGAATGACCTGTCTATTGGTAAGATTTGTGTATTGAAGTCTGCCACTACCAGTATTTAAGAATCATTATGTGATTTAAGCTGTAGTAGTGTTTCTTTTATGCACTTGGATACTGTTATATTTTGGATATAGATATTAGGAATAGTAATGTTCTCATGGTAGATTTTTTTCTTTGATGAGTTTAATGAGTGTTCTTTTCTACCTCTTCTGATTAGTTTTGATGTGAAGTCTATTATTTTAGGTATAAAATGGATATACCAGCCTACTTCTTTGATCCATTTGCTTGGAATAACTTTTTCCATCTTTTTACCATGAGGTGATGACTATTCTTGACGATAAGTTGTGTTTCAGGAGAAGAACAGATCTAATTTTTTTTCTTTTCTTTTTTAAAAATTCATTGTTAGTCTGTTTCTCTTTATTGGGGAATTGAGATCACTGATATTGAGAGGTTTTAATGAATAGTATTTGTTGATCCTTTTTGTTTTGTTCTTGTGGTGTGTGTGTGTGTTTCACCTCTTCTGATTTGCTGGTCTGGGATTATTTATTCTTTGTATTTTCTTATGTGTAGTTAACCACTAGAAGGTTCTAAAATCTTACATAGAGCTAGATTTGTAAGTTCATATTGCTTAAATTTTATTTTACCACAGAAACTCTCATTTTCTTCATCTATGGTGATGGAAAGCTTTGCTAGATATAGTAGATTTATTGACATCTGTGATCTCTTAGAGTCAGTAGCACAGGTCCTTCTAGCTTTTAGAGTTTCTATGGCGTGTTACTCTCATAGGTGTGCTTTTAAAAATTACTTGAGTTACTTGGTCTATTTCCCTTACAATTTTAAATATTTTTCCTTGTTCTATTCTTTTAGTGTTTTGATTAATATATGCTGAGGGGACTTTCTTGTCTGGTTCAGTATGTTTGGTATTCTATATACTTGTTGTACCTTGATAGGCATCTCTTTCTTCTAGTTAGGGAAATTTTCTTCTATGATGTCATTGAAAATATTTCCTGGCTTGTGACCTAGGTTTCTTCTCCTTTCTCTATTTCTATTTTTCTTAAATTTGGATCTTCCATAGTGTCCCAGATTTCCTGTATTTTTTGTGCCAGTATATATTATATTTAATATTTTCTTTGACTGAGGTATCTATTTCTTATATCTTTTCTTCAATTCCTGAGAATCTGTTTTTCCTCTCTTGTATTTTTCTCATAAGGCTTGCCTCTGATATTTATGATCAAATTAATAAATTTTTAATTTTCAGATATCCTCCAGTGTGATCTTTCTTTTTACTTTCCAGTCTTGAATTATTGGAAAGAAAGTAAAAAGAGTATCTGTTTCACACTATCAAATCATTATGTTTATAGAGAAGCAGAAAATGTTATTGGCACAGTAAAAACACTGCAGTTCATAACATAAATGGTATAATTCAATTAATTTCTTTCTGCTGCTTGTGTTTTTATAGTTTTCTTTAGGAGATGTACTCACTTCCTCTTTAAAAACCTCTATCATTTTAATAAAGGAAATTTTAATGTCTTTGTCTCATAGTTCTCTATGTTATAATACTATGGATCTACTGTTATAGTATCACAGTTCTAGCAGAGATATATTGATCTGGCTATTATTGATTGTGTTTTTTTATACTGACACCTAGGGATCTGAGTTTGGATAAGATTGTACTTCTACTTGCTTACGTATAGTCTTGTCTTTATTGGATTGGTATTTTGTTCCTTGGTTTCTGTTGTCACCTTATGAGGGTGTGCAGACTGCATGTTTTCTGATAGAGAATTATTCTGGGACCCTGATAGGTTTGGCCAATGGGGTTTTGGATCAAAATTCTGTTTCTGGATATTGGGGTCTGACATGTAAGAATGGAGATGGTCGAAGAGGCAGTTGGGTTTAAGAAGTCAACAAGAGGGAGGAAAATATGGTGTTCCAACATGATCTGCTTTTCCCTTTAGGAATGGGGTCAAAGAATAAGGGAAGGCATCAGAAGGTCGTCTGCTACAGAGCTGCAGATGAGACTGGTGGATTATATTTGAAGGAGGAGAAGGAAATAAATTTATGAAGCACACCTTCCATCTTCGCTGACCTACTCGCCTCTCTGGAATCTTAGCTAGTTGGTGCCCAGTATATGTTTGCTGAAGTTGGTACTTAGCATTACAGGAGGAGTGGGGAGGAGGGTTGGAGAAGCACATCTGTATGAACCACTGGAGATGGGGCAGAGAGAAGAAGAGACCACAGGACGTGATCTGCTACAGAGTTCAGGAATAAAACTGGGGATTGTATTTGGCAGGTTGGAGGAAGAGGAAATATCTGTAGTTAGGTTCCATGCTTCCCTGATGAGAGTGGTCTCTGTCTTTCTACAGAATACGTGCTAGTGTTGTGGACTGAAATGAAGTAATGGGTATTCTTACACAGTGCTGTTTTGGTTTTTTTTTCAGTTGAAAGAATATAACTTGGAAAATGATAACTTTTCCATGAGACAGATTACAGGGATGACTAATAGAGGATGATATGGAAAAGTTCTTGCTGTGACATATATAGATAATTGTAATAGCAATTTGCAGCCACTAATGTCAAATCCTAAGAAGACTGCACTATCAGGCATGGAAGGGGAGCCGTTATGAACTATCCAATTACTCGCTAGAATTACACTATTCCAGGTAAGCAGTTAAGAGAGGGAACTTACCTGACTCTAGTTGCTTGTGTCAATAAAGTAATAAAGCTCCTAAACCAGCCTCTGTCGGCAAGAGTCTTTGTCTCAAAACATTTTATGTGGACTTCTTTTTTCTTCTATTTATTCTCATCTCATCTCATGGTCCTGCAGTCCTTCCAAATAAACTGTCTTAGAGAGTCGGTGGCTCTTGCTGAATTGAATGGAACATGCATGCTTTTTTGTAAATAGGGATATGAAAAGTTGTCTGCTTCATAGAGTTGCTGTGAGGAATGACTGAGATTCAGAAAGGAAGGAATGAAAGACTACTGGATAAGAATAAAATTTACAATTATGTGTTATGACGACAATCATTGAAAGCTTGGCGATATATCACATTTTGAAACTTTCTTGGAAAAGAATCTTATATAGTACTGAACTTATCAGACATAATAAAAAAAATCAGGGTATTTCCAGTTAGGTTATAGATAGTAAAAAGTGACATAGGCAGGAGTGGAAATTTATTAGGTAAATTTAAGCAGCCTTTGCATAAAAGGTAAGTAATATTCAAGATTAAAAATAGTTAATTAGAAGGTGAAAATATTGGCCTGTTATTTTATATCCCACTACAAATGCTTGCTATAGTTACATATCTATAAAGTTCTAACAGACACATGGATATTCAAGTAACCTGGGTTAATTTCTGTTATTACAGTGCTACAAATTGTTTTCAAGGTTATGTAGTATATTAAGTCACAATATGATCCCTAGCTAGGGAACATAGGGATTATAACACTGTTTTAATAGAGACACAAAGATACTTAGATGTCAATGAAAATATTTCTTATTTTTTCATTTTAAAAATTTTGTGAGTTTTGTTCAGATTTTATTAGGGGAAAATCATTATTATAGCTATAATTTACAAATTTTAATTGTTAATTTATAAATAAATATTCACAGATGTTAAATGTCTATTCCAAGAAGTCTTGAGAATGTCAGATGTGATAGATGTTTCCTAATGTAGGAAATTGTGATGGCAGGCTGAAAGAAATAAATGAAGCTGCTTCTTATGGACAATGCAGATGAGCACCTCAGCTCAGTGCTTATTTTCACAGGATATATACTCACTCCTACCCCTGCTGAGGAGCTTTGGAAAACTGATAGCTTAGGCAGAAGTGAGAGTCAGCTGTCTTCAAGGATATAACCACTGGTAGGCCATCATGCTTCAGTAGCTGGTCCCACACCCATGAGTTTTGGGCAACATGAATTAGATTCAGTGGGTTATTAATAAAAGAAAAAAGCAGACATGATTTTGGAGAGTTTGGGAAGTAGGGTAGATCTGGGAGGAGTTAAAGGAAGGAGTAAGTGTAAGTATGATAAAAAGACAATTTCATGAAATTGTCAAAGAATTAATAAAAAATATTATGAATATAGAAACACTGAAACAAGTGATCTAACTGGTAAATTAAGGAAAAGGGGGCTCATTAGGGAAGGTGGAGGGAGCCAAGCACATTAGAAGGAAAGATGAAGGTAAAATAGAAATAAGCATGTTTTATTAAAGTCATAAGGAATAATAGTATCAACTATTTGCCCCAAACCCCATAACATGTACAATTCTGTGTATAAATATATAGACATAGTTTTAATGGACTTTCTCATTTGGGCTGACAACACTTCCTCCAAAAGTCAAAGACTGCCTAACATTTTGAGTCATTGGTCAGGGGTGTCCAAGTGAAATTGAAAACATACACCCTTTTACAATTGCCTGTGGTTGACCCCTACAAGGTAAAAGTAAGTCGCTATTGCTGAAGATAACATGTACTTCAGAAATAGTGCCCAGAGGACACGGAATTGGAACCAATTGAAATGCCTTCTCCCTGAGTACTAGCTTTCATAGCACCTGAAGGTACTGTGTTATCCGAAGGAAGGAAGCAGCTAACAGTCCTACCTAGCTATGATACTTACCACCTACATTAACAACCAACATGGTATATCCCTAAGAGCAGTAGTGGCACACATACCCTGGTGTCTACCAACAGCCTTCTAATTTGATGTAAGACCCACTTAACAAAAGGGGTATCATATCAGATACTGTAAACCTAGCCAGTTAGCATTAATAAAGCATTGGATATTCAAGAACTTACTAACACTACTTTACTAACCCAGTATAATTCCTAGCAACAATTACCATTTGACATTATAACTACAGATATGTTTAGTTTTTACCATTCAAGGAAAACTCGCCTTATAACAGAGATCTCTACAAAAAAGCACAGCCAATCAAAATGTGTAGTTATAAGACTTCTCCCATTGGATACATCTACAAAACATACCACAACTAAGTCTCAGGGAACATTACAGAAGAAGGGTAGGAAGATTATAAAAACAAAATGATCAGAGTGTTTGCTATGACATTGTGTCTCCTAGTAATTTTTAAAGCCACACCCCAAAAGTTTTACCAACATGAATGTCTAAGAGCTGCATAAGAATAACAGCAATAAGCATGCAAACTACCTGGGGAAAAGCCAATGAGACCTTGACCCTACCCAAAATAAGTGTAAGCAATATGGAAAACAGAGAGTGGGAGAGGTGATCTTACCTGGGAAAGAGCACATCAGTTGAATTTCCAGGGCCAAACAGTCAGGTATGAAAGCATATATACAGGTGATATTATATAGACCGAACAGATTAAATTCAGGAATACATATCCACATACATATACATACATGCATGTAATAACAGTTAGAAAAAGAGGCCATGACAATATGAAGAATCAATGAGACAAAAAGTTGGTTCTTCAAGAAAATCAGCAAAATAGACAAACCTTTATGCAAACTAACCAAAAGGCAGAGAGAGAATATCCAAATTACAAAATCAGAAACAAAAAGGGGGACATAATAACAGACAAGGAGGATAATCCAGAGAATTATTAGGTCATATTTTGAAAACCAATACTCCACAAAATTGAAAAGCATAAAGGGAATGGACAATTTTCTGAATAAATATCACTTATAAAAGTAAATCAGGCAATATAAGCAAATTAAATAGACCTATAAATGTTAAAGAATTAGAAACTGTCATCAAAAGTCTCCCAACTAAAAAAAGTTAAGGACCAAAAGGTTTCAGCACAGAATTTTACAAGAATTTCAAAGAAGAACTAATACCCATACTCCTCAAAGTGTTCCAGACAATAGAAATAGAAGGAACATTGCCAAATTCTTTTTATGAGGCTACAATTACCCTAATATCCAAACCACACAAAGACATTACTAAGAATGAGTAAAAACAATCTCACTCATGAACATTGATGCAAAAATACACAATAAAATACTGGCAAACCAAATCCAAGAAAACATCATAAAAGTCATCCACCATGATCAAGTTGTCTTCATCCCAGAGAAGCAGGGATGATTCAACATAAGTAAATTTGTCAATGTAATCCACCATAAAAACAAACTGATAAAATAAACATATGATCATTTCATTATATGCTTAAAAAGCCTTTGACAAAATACAATATCCCTTCATGATAAGTTCTTAGTGAGTGTAGGGATACCAGGAACATACCTAAACATAATAAAGGCAATACCCAGGAAGCCAACAGCCAATACTAAACTAAATGGAGAGAAACTCAAAGCGATCCCACTGAAATCAGGAATAAGACAATGTTGTCCATTCTCTCCATAACTATTCGATAAAGTTCTTGAGGTTCTAGATAGAGCAATAAGACAACAAAAGGAGATAAAGAAATTACAAATCAGAAAAGAAGAAATCAAGTTCTCACTATCTGCTGATGATATGATAGTTTGCATAAATGACCCCAAAAATTCTTTCAGGGAACTTCTGCAACTCATAAACACCTTTAGTAAAGTAGCAGGATATAAGATTAACTCAAAAAAATCCTTTACACAGATTATAAATGGACTGAGAAAGAAATTAGAGAAACATCACCCTTCACAGTAGCCACAAACAGCATAAAATATCTTGTAGTAATTCTAACCAAACACGTGGAAGACCTGTATGACAAGAACTTTACACCTCTGAAAAAAGAAATTGAGAAAGACACAAGAAGATCTCCCATACTCTTGGGTAGGTAGAATTAACATTAAAAATGGCAATCTTACCAAAAGAAATCTACAGATTCAATGCAATGCCCATTAAAATTCCAGTAAAATTCTTCACAGACCTTGAAAGAATGGTTCTCAACTTCATATGGAAAAGCAAAAAAATCCAGAATAGTCAAAACAATACTGTACAATAAAGGAATGTCTTGAGGCATCACATTTTCTGACTTCAAACTCTACTACAGAGCTACATTACTGAAAACAGCCTGGTATTAGCACAAAAACAGACATGAGGACCAATAGAACCAAATCAAAGACACAGATATCAATCTACACAGCTACAAACAGAGGATTTTTGACAAAAAAACAAAAAAATATAAAATGGAGAAAAGAAACTATATTCAACAAATGGTGCTGGATTAACTGGATTTAACATATAAAAGATTGACAATAGACCCATATCTATCACCATGCACAAAACGCAAGTCCAAAATGATCAAAGGCCTCAACATAAAGCCCACCACACTGAACCTCATAGAAGAGAAAGTGAGTGGAATGTACACTTGAATGTGTTGGCACATGAGATCACTTCCTAAATATAACTCCAGTAGCACAGACACTGAGGGAAATAACTAATAAATGGGACCTCCTGAAACTGAAAAGCTCCTGTAAAGCAAAGGACATGATCAACAAGAGAAAACGGCAGCCTACACAATGCGAAAAGATCTTCACTAACCCCACATTGGACAGAGGGCTGATCTCCAAAATATACAAAGAACTCAAGAAATTGGTCATCAAAAGAACAATTAATCCAATAAAAATGGGTACAGACCTCAACAGAGAACTCTCAACAGATGAATCTAAAATTGCTATAAGACACTTAAAGAAATGCTCAACATCATTAACCATCAGAGAAATACAAATCAAAACAACTCTGAGATTCCATCTTACACCTGTAAGAATGGCCATGATCAAAAATATTGATGACAACTTATGCTAGAGAGGATGTTGGGTAAAGGGAACACTCCTCCATTGCTGGGGAGAGTGCAAATTGGTACAGCCCCTTTGGATATCAGTATGACAATTTTTCAGAAAATTAGAAAACAACCTACCTCAAGACCCAGCAATACCACTTTTGGGTATATATCCAAAAGATGCTACCCTTTCCTGTAAACTCTGCTGCTGAGACTCCGGCTTCTATCAGTATTGGTTTTACTTAGGACATGGAATTGTACCCAATGGGTAAGTGAAATGGAAGGGTTGCATGAATAAAAACTTCTGTATAAAGTTATAATCTTATAGATTACATGTGAATAATGAACAGATCCACCTCTGACCAACATAAAGTTCTAGATAATGGTTGATCAAGATTTGGGGAAAAAAAAGCTGAATCACAATAGAACAAAACATACAAGAAATTTATTTTTTGCAATAAGAATTATGAAATGATGCCTTTGCCATAAAAAATTACGATTTTGCGGTTTTTTAACTTCCCCAGGTATTGATATACTATAATAATTCAAAGGTAGTAAGTCTATTTTACCTTACTATTTACCCCATGTTGTCTGTATGGGAATTATATTACTAATGACTTTGATCCCTAGTGCAGAAAATTAAGAAAAATCAATATAATTAATTATAAGTATTGGCCATAAAGATATTTTAATTAGACAGGTAGATGCATTTGGTGCTATTATGTAGTAGGTAGATTTACATATTGATAGTTATTATAATAGAAGTATTATCTTCCTAAAATGGATGCCAAACCAGCATATATGGTAAGAAATGGTTAAGGCAACAATTGCTGTGTCATGAGCCACATTTCAAACTACTGAGAAAAAAAGAGTTCAACCACCTCCTTTAACAACTGAAGAGCACAAGAGTAAAAATAATCAAGGTGTTACATTTTAAAAGGTTATATAGTTTATTTAAGATACCACTGTATCAGTACTCCTGATCATATTCATTTCATAGCTATCAGTTGGTTTATCAGTCATAATTATTTATTTATCAAAATTTTACTTTAATCGCCAATATTTGGTTGTCATATTGTATGAATGTCAGGTGTGAAGTTTGTGAAAGAGTAAGACATTGAGAACCAGCCCTATATTATTCAAGAACTTGCATTTTTAGTGACAGATTCTCATATCCTCCTATCATACTTTTTTAAGATTTGTCATTGTTCTGTATAAATTGTTATCTCTAGATATGAAAAACTTTTCTGAAATAATGATTATTAAGGACTTCCTTAAGGGTTTATTATTGGATACACATCTAACAGTTATTTGAGAGAAGGCAAAATAGTGTGAATGCAGAGCCTCTGACTATAAAATATTGTAGAACAAAGTATACAATAATTACATTAGTTTAGCATTAGAATAGGTGTGCGTACAGATGCGTACAGAGAAGGTAAAACTGGTGATGTTGAATTACTCTGTAGAGAATAACAGGATAATGCAATGGGAGGTGTCCTGAGGAGGAAAACTATTTCATTAACATACATTTGAACTGGACTGAACTTGATAACAACACAGAAATTATGCATCTAGTGAACTTGGTGTTACACTGACTGAGATTATTCGAGATTAACAATGCCATTACTATTACTAGTTGTAGTAAAATCCCTTCAATTTTATGTTCAGAAAAATGACCGTTATTGGGTTGTGTTGTATTATGTGTATGAATGTTAGTAATGGCATGTAGAATATTCCGTCACATACAGCTCAGCAGAGGAGGTATTTTAGTTTTATTGTTCACAAATTTGACACTTGTACAAATGAGAGAATATTATTCTGTTACATATTATCTAAAAGAAAAAGTAACACTATAAAGATACCATGCAACATAATGGGGAACTGGAAAAAGTGAATGGTGACCTGAAATGTAGCAGATGAAGCTTATTTTAAAGAAATGTAATAAAAAATTAGTGTTCAATGCATTGTCCTTCCTATTATCCATATCCTTTGAGATGTGATAAATCAGCTATGTGGAATGATGCAGAAAAAAAGGAAAGTCTAACTAACCGTGAGAGTATCTTCTATCAATCTTCTATAGAACATCAGATTCTCAAAAATTCTCAATACAATAACGTTTGGAGGTAGAACACAAGCTAATACGTTTCTCATATATTTAGTTTAAATAAATCCTATAATGCAAATTTCCAGAAAATCAAAGTAGCATATGCTTTGTGAGCCTTCTTGAAAGAGCATACTTGTGTGCCCTCAGTTTGCCTGCACTAATAACCACGATGAGGTAGGCATTTGTCGCTTAATGGTTAAGATTCTCTTCTTACCAGATGTGGTCTTTTGGAAAAGTATTCTAGCCACTTGGCAGGTCAGTGAAGAAAAAGCAAACTTGTCACTGCAAGGGTCCAGCCTCCTTTGGCTGTAAATGAATGACTACTTCCCACGGTTGTCAGTCTTCTCATGAGAACTTACATTTAAGTCAAAATAATGATGCCACTTAAACTGAAGTTCATTCTGCCAGCACTTGATTAGTAAGCTACTGAACACAGTGATGGAGAGGAAGGCAGGTCTTCATTTCATCCAGGGTGTCATTAGAGCTTACCCTGGCTCCTGTATCACCATTATTACAACTGCTAATTATTATTAGTAAAAGCTGAAAGGATTTCTTCCATTATCGCCAATAGAGAAGATGGCATTTTTTTTGGCTTGAAAAGATCTTCCTGGTCTAAGTTAAATAAATGTAGATATTATCCTAACCCAGAATTGAATAAGAAAGCTTTAATTCTGATATTTGAATGCAGAAGGTCCTATTTTAAATGAGCTAACCTGTGGATAATTAAACTCAATACATTTAATGCATACATTTTCAGAATCATAATCTTGTACATGATTTTATATAAATATTTACTTTGACTAACACTTCCACTTGTGCATATATCCTTTTAGGAATAATGATTGTAAATCACAGTCCAAAACCATCAACCTAAATGCAAACAGACTTGACTTACACCCTTTCTCTTGTCACAAACATGATGATAAGGTAGAGTTAATACTCACAGTAAATGGAATTTTAGTTCATATTTTAACCATTGTAAGTGTCATGGTGTGAGTAATTACTTTGGAGAGTCCCTGGTTGAAGATTACCAATTGGTCTCTTCATTTGTCACTCTGAACAGTTACAAGGACATTTTATTGTTTGAATATGAAGTCTATAGTTCCCCTTTTACTAATTTTCTTAAAGTAAATTTGAAACCAATTTATTATACATATTTTCCAGATAGGCTTATATTTTTGTTAATTAATGGATTTAAAATTAAGTTTTTGGTTTAAAATATTTTAGGTGCTGGATAAATGATTCAGTGCTTAGGAGAACCTTCTGCCATTCAGATGTCTGATTACTATCAGTGCCTCACAATGTGGCATAACCCCCCTCTCTCTTTCTCTCCCCCTCTCTCTCATGCACACACACACAGGATGAAAGACATACATACATACAGACAGACAGACAGACAGGAGAGAGAGGAAGGATGTAGAAAATAACTAAATTGACAGTAACGTTAAAATGTTGATCGCAAAAGAATGACATGGTAACAATATCTCCTCAGCCATATAAACACCCATTTTAACATCTTGCATTGACATGGTACCCTTGTTGTCAATGATGAGCCAATGCTAATTTACTAGTAAAAATAAAAATCTATAGTCTGTGTTGGAGTTCACTGTGTTGTGAGCTATATAGGCTTTGACACATATGATACTGCACACTTTTATAATGTCACTGAAAGGTAGGGCACGAATTTCAAGTACTGAAGTTACATGTCCTGTCTTTCGTCCTTCTCTCACTCCAGCATTCAGCAAAAATGTGGTCATCATTTTGTTTCTGGAAGCTTGCCATATGGTTAGAAACCGTGTAGATCCTTCTTCATCTGGCTTCTTTCACTTTGAGATACCCCTTTAAAACTTCCCTTGTATTTTTGTATCTTAAACTTATTTATTTAAGGATTTTGGTTGTTTTTATGTTTCAGTCATTACAGAAATTCCTTAGTAGTTTATTATATGGATTTAAGTTCTCACTGTCTTCCAAGGACAATTGCTGAGTTCATATTGAGTATGTTTGACTTTGCAGGAGCCTGACAGAGTACATGACAAAGGCAATGAAGCAGTTAACATTTTGCACTCTGCCAACACCAAGTGAATGTGCCTGTTGCTGCTTCTGGCGTTCTTTGACAGTGTCACTGTTCCAGTAGACATTTCCCTTTATCTCTTTGTTTAAATGTTCATAAAATGTCATTAGAGCATGGCATCAGAGTGTCTTCTTTGGTTGAGAGTCTGTTTGGAGGCTTTGCCTATTTTCTGAGTTGTTTGTTGTTTTCTTACAGTTGACGACAAAGATTTTTTTGTACAGTTCTAGATATTTTTGTGGGATTTGTGATATCAGGATAAATATTTTGCAAAGTCTCATTCCCATTATATGTAACCTCTCTTGATTCTTACAGTTTCTTCTTCTTCTTCTTCTTCTTCTTCTTCTTCTTCTTCTTCTTCTTCTTCTTCTTCTTCTTCTTCTTCTTCTTCTTTTTCAGAAAAGAACATTTTGATTATAGTGAAGTCTGGTTGTTACTATATTTTATCCATAAAAACACATTTTTAATTTCCTAAATTAAAATTTAAACAAAGACAAAAGCAAAACAGGGTTCACTTAGAATTTCTCCTATGTTGTCATATCAGATTTTAATAGTTTTAAATTTAACATTTTGATCTGTGATTAAGTCTTTAAAGGGTTGTCTATAGTTGCATTCTGACATGCAGAAATACATATTAATATCATATTTGAATCCTCTATTCACAAGGTACAAAGTCATCAGAAAGAATGCTGCTGTGTTTAAGTCAGTGGAGAGAATATACGTAAAGCTATGGCATATAACAGATACCCATTCCGAGTAAGCACTCTGGGAGTCAGTCAACTCTCTCGGTGTCACTTAATATATGATATGCAACTAAAGATAATGTGTTTGTGGTTTCCTCACAGAGCTTCACGAAAATCTTACAAATGATAAAAGCACACTGCAAATCTAAAAGAGAAAATAGGAAATCAAAGTGTTCATTGGGAGTTCCTAGATTTCCTTTACTCAGCAAAGCACAGAAATAATTAAAATTGAAGTTATAGCATATGGCTAAATAACCCAAATAAGAAATATATGCTAATGAAGCCCAAGTGGCCATTGAGATGTTTTGATAATTAAGTTTAATGTCACTGAAGTAATAACTCAATTATTGCTATTGAAGGTAATGGTGAATTAGTAAGAATAATTTAAAAACTCAAAATCTTTTTCAGGTTATAGGCATGTTTGGCTACTATTGTAAGATAAGAGAACACATAAATAATACCTGAAATATAAATAGATTTAATCAATGAAATGTACAAAACCTTGTAACTTATACATAGTTGCTCAGTTTCATGTGATCATCCTATGGCAATAGACACATTAAGGTGGAGAGAGGAATCTCACAGAGCACCAGCCGTAGACAAAGAACTACAGTCAGCTAAGGAATAATGAAAGTGGGAGAAAAAGTTCTCCCTTAAGGATGAGTTCCTTGGTTGGTTGTCAGTTACCAAGAGTTCAATTCTGATATTATATACGGGAGAAAACATTGGATTGAATTGTTTGATTGTATTTATGTGTGTGTGTGTGTTTGTGTGTGTGTGTGTGTGTGTGTGTGTGTGTGTGTGAAACAATAGCAGTTGAAGAGTAAGGGGCCACAAATTTGCCAGGAATGTTAGTTGCACATGGGGCTTGGGAGACATTGGAAAAAGAAAAGGTAGGAAGTGATGTGATACAATTATGTTAAATTTTGAAAAAATTTAAAAGGAAAAAAATTTAAACTTCATATGATGTATGGAAATTATCATTGCCTGCATAACAGATTTATTTGTTTTACAAGTCCTATTTCAGAAAAGACTAATTGTTCTAATTGTTGATCAAGAGTTGAAATAGGAAAGTTTTAAATATATAAAGAAACTGGGATGATTAAACAACTCAAATATAGACTAGATGAGTGAAAGTGATATGGATTATAAAATAAGTTTGACACGGTATTGTGTACATTCAAAGATATCACTGGCTTTCAAATTCAGAGGCTTTTAAAGCATGCTTAAATATATATATCAGAAGCCCCATAATGGTCCTGGGAGATCCACACTCTCTGAACTCATTGCAATAAAAATATAAGAACCCACACTGATCCTTAGAATTTGTGCTTAAAAACCAAAGGACAGATGTGGCAGTACTTGCTTGCAATCCTAGTACAGTAATAGCGTGGCAGGAAAATCCCTGGTTCCCTAGCCACTAATCAGGAAGTTCTGGGCCTGTCTAATGAAACAAAATAGATGGTGCCTGAGGAATGACAATCAAAGCTGACCCACAAGTTACACACATACACAAACAGACACACACACACACACACACACACACACACACACACTTTTAAAGACTGCAGATCTTTCCTTTTTATACTCCTTCTAATTCTGACAAAACATTCCTTTTCCCTCCCTTTGTCTTTATACCCTTCTTTCTCTCCCTTATTTTTTCTGTTCTTCTCTTTTCTCCTTTCATCCAGATCCAGCACACAATACACTCTAAAAATATAATATTCAGACTTATAACTTTCTTGTTAAATTATTATATACTGCAGACAACATAAATTACAAATATTAATACATCAGTACAGCCATGTGGCACAATGGTCCATCTACTCTTAATATATTCCAATTCTTTATGTAATCTTTTCTTATTTTCTGGGCAAGACAATCTTATTTTATAGATACTTGTCATTAAAGAACATTGACTATATCAAATCACCACAGTTCTACTTTTAAATCCATCTGAGAATTTCTTTAACTTGGTTTATATACTATCTATAAACACCAGAAGTAAAAACTTTCCAAAATGTTCAAAGCTATTGTTTGAACATTGTAGTTGACGGGTGATCACCTGGGCATTGACAAATTAGTTGAATAAAGATAATGTACTACTTAAGTGATGCCGAGATGCCCTTGTCCTGATATCCAGATACAGTGTTGGTGTCAGAGAATGAAACAGATTGAAGACTCCGTTGGTTCATGGAGTCAGGGCCTACAGCAACCATGGAGACACGAAACACACTGCTGGAGCTGGGGAAACAGATGCAATGGTGCCTTTGCTTACACGACTGAAGAAAAGTTGAGATAGGTCTGTGAGTAAGAGTTGTTTCCATTCTCTAAAGGTCTTAAGCACAGTCATGTTTTAACTGGATTCCCAAATTGCATTATGAAAAGTTGGCAGTTTCCTTCATAAGGCTATTTACTGACCTTGCCCTTTTGCTAACATCACTATGTGTTTGTACTGAAGTCCATTATTAAATGAACAAATAGTATGAAAATGAAATATTAGATTAAAAAGTTGGACTTTCAAATGGCAAACAAATGTGTTTAAAAAAAAAAAGTCTTGCTATTTGAATGTGGCTCTATGGGCTTCTGAAAGGCCATAAATGAAGTCAAAGAAAATCTCCAAAGCATAGATAGGAATGTCTGTTATGTGGTTCTGTGAGTCTCTCAAAAAGCTAGCCTATGGAAATAGGACAAAGGTTTTCTCTGCCAGGTACAAAATCGCATCATTCATGTTAGCATATCTCTCTATACTAGAAAAGTTACTGCTGGAATTCTGCTTCGGCCATCACAAACTGGTTTTAAAAAAAAATCCCAATACTTTCAATGCCATTTTGTCTCTTGATCAGTATAACGTCTTTAACTTTCATTCTTTTTAATGTACTAAATCCCTTTCGATAACATAATCCAATCCACAAACAAATCTTTCTTTCTCAGATTACAACAAGCTACTACGTGACTTGGTAAATAAGAGAAAGATGGCTGCTGAAGGCTGTCCTCATAGTCTGATTGGCTGCTTGCTGTTTCTGAATGGTGGCTGATGGAAAAATCAGGGCTCAATTTTATGCCGATTTTGTGCCCCAGTTAGCAGTGCTAATTGGGGCACACAAGTAAATTGCACTCTGCCCTGTGGAAGTTTTCAGTTAACCAACTAAATCAGAAAATCATTGGGAGCGTTAATCCATCCTGCACTCACTACTTAATTACGTGCAAAATCTATGCTGCCAGTAGGAAGGACAAAGTTCAGACATAGGATTTCAATGATCAGTTCTTTGGAAATACATATAAATAGATATGATATATGTTACTTTTTGGAAAAGCAGGTTGAGTTTGAAAACAAGTATGTCCTTTAGAGGGGTAAGACCACTAGGAATCAACAGTTTAAGTTTTATTAGCGGTTACAGGGAAAAAGGTCATTTGGCTTCTCTGACATGTCAAAGACAAAATTTCTGGGAGAAAAATAACATTATCTTACCTTTAGAACACATAAATTGCAGGATAAATTTAAGAGCAAATGTTATCTGCTCCATATTTCACAGTTCCAAGCAAAAGCTTTGGTGAACCTCAGTGCCAATATTAGAGCCATGTAGATATGACAGTTCTTTTTTTTTAGATTAATTTATTTGTTATGTATACTGTGTTCCTGTGTTCTGTCTGTCTGTATGCTTGCTGGCCAGAAGAGGGCACCAGATCTCATTACAGATGGCTGTGAGCCACCTTGTGGTTGCTGGGAATTGAACTCAGGACCTCTGGAAGAGAAGTCAGTGCTCTTAACCTCTGAGCCATCTCTCCAGCCCCGATAGTTATTTTCATCTATCTGTTTTTACAATGTTTGTATTCATTACTTGAGGATTCCATCCAGTGTATTTTGAGGATACTCATGCCCCAGCTCACACACCTACCTCTCTCAACACTCACTCTCCCATTCTTCCCAGTGAACTTGGATTTTATTTTGGTTCTCTCCCCATTGATTTCAGTTTATGTTTCCTGGCTAGTTCTGAAGCTAGGAAATGCTTTGGTGTGTGGTCAATACATCATATATGGGTCACATTCAAGGAAACTGACTCTCTTTGTGTCAGTAACCATAAATGCAGTAGTTCAGCAAGTGTTTAGGATTATGTGTCCTATGGGCCCACTTTAACCACTCTAACACCTCCCATCTTGAGTTTGAGAAGGTCTTGTGCATGTTGTCATAACTGCTGTGAGTTTGTAAGTGCATCTGCCCTGTAGTGTTTGTAAAACACTAGTTATATAATGTGCACTGATGCCTACTTAATACATAAGAACTATTTTTAAATGAGTAAGTGAATGAGCAGGAGCATCTGCCTATGCAAAATTTGTAAGAAACTGTGTTTACACTGTGTTGTTAAAATATAAAGTGAAATGGGCAGTATACATGCTGCAGTGTGTTGTTGGTGCTTAGTGTACTTTTGTATTTGGTAAATGTGTCAATGAACTACTTTTTGCTAAAACATGAAGCAATAGTTCGAAGGATATTGTGTTAAATTATTCCCCAAATTCTATCTTAAATACATTTTTAAGTTAAACTTGATACCAATATAGTTTTCTAAATTTAAATTTTATCTTTGAAACCATGTGGTTAATATCTTATTGTGACCTTGAAATTTACAGTGTGTAGATGACTTTATCATGTATAAATATTCCTTATAATTCTAGAATTGCTAGCCCCATAAGAAAGGAGATTTTAGCAAGTATTATTGCCAAAATAGAGCCATATTTCTTTTAATGATCATATATTTTAACTAAACTGACCCATTTGCTTATAATTCTTTGTGTAGAGAATATTTGAAAGACTTAGATATAATTTTAAATTCTTAATATGAGGGTCTAGTCACAGTGTTGTCTAAACACTGTCATTTTACTACTTCATAAATCAGCATTCTTCCTAGTGGTATTATTCTGTCTAGCATCCAGTCTCTCTCAGCTTCCTGAGTTGTTGTTTTGTTGGCTGGTTATCTTCCCCTGATCCTTTACCTGGACCTTTTTTTTTTTTCCGTTCCGTTAAAGAAATCTAGTTCTCAAATTCTAAAATTATAGTTTCCAAATAAATGCCCAAACATTATCTCAAGATCAGGGAATATTTATTCTGTAAGCTTACTCGCTTCATCCAATGCCTGATTTTGTTTTTTCCATTCCCAGTTCTGTTCGTTATATAGCCCTTTCTGTGGTTCTTTCTTTGACTCAGTTCTGACTTCCTCTCCTCTATCCTTTCTTTCAGGAAGAGTTCTTGGTCTTGTTTATTTTATTTTTATCCTTCCACAGATTTTAGACTCCATTTTACCTTTGATGTTTTCCTGTGTTCTTAGCTCTGAACTATTTATACCACGCTTGGAAATATTATCCTATTATGCTTCTCAGTCTAATATATTACACCCTCTATGATACCTTCATGTCAAACTAAATTTCTCTGTTTTATAGAATACTGAAGATTGCATCACACTTCTATTGCTATCCAATATTGCCTGTAGAAATGATTCCAAAGTTGTTCTTGTAACACTTCATATTGCCCAGAATGGATTTAACCCGCATTACTGACACATGATTCTCTATTTCCCATAAACAATCAAGAAAACTGAACTTTAGTGTGACCTGGTGAGCACTCCTAAAGCAATGAGCTCTGAAATCGTCATCTTGATTAATTTCTCCTTACTGGTTTTGCTTTATCAAAAGTATTTTATAAAATATATATTTATTATTATTAAGTGGTTGTGTGTATGATGTCGATGAGTGTTCATACGCTCATGTACAAATGGCAAGGGCATGTGTGGAGGTCAAAGGACAACTTTTAGGAAAGAATCTTATCCCTTTGAGTTCTGGTAATTGAATTCCAGTTATCAGGCTTGTGTGATAAGAGCTGTTACTGAGCCATCTTGCCAGCGCTGGCCCATTGCTAGCTCATTCTTTCTTAAGGATTGTAAAAACATTGCCTATTCTATAAGATTCTCAAGTTCATGTTTTAAAAGACTGGAAGGTGATGTGATTTTAGTAGATACATTTTCTTTCTCAGCATCTACCTGATTTAATAAGCAATTTGTAAACAAACATGACGGCAACACCTGAGTGAGGACACAGTGTTCAAAGGGCCTTAAAAACCTTCATTGTTTAACTCAAGTTAATCTGCGTATGAAAATGATATCACTGGTCTTATCTTTTATATGTTGCCAACTGTTTTGTACACTTTCTGAAGTTTAAATTGAATTGGCTAACTATGATGATCACAAGGTCTTGAACTAGAATTCATATTGTATCTGGGATGGCTGGCAATGACAACATTCATCTGCAACCTTTTTGTCACTTGAGCCAAGATTAGGTTCTTTGTAGTTTCTTAGTTCCCGAATTATCAGGCTGAGGTCCAGTGTTTTTTACTGAAGCATATTAAAAGTATTGAATCTCTAGAACATACCATGCTTTATTTTTCTACCTTCTATATGTGTTAAACTATTCACTAAAATGCAAACAATTAAGTTCCTACAGACAGCATGCTCTTAATGACATTGTCAGCCTAAATCTTCACGGGGAACTGTTCATGGATACTCACAAAATGGTCACACACATAGGCTGAAGCTGAACAATATATGTGACTTCTGGTGCACTTACCCAAAAATACACTGCATTCTCTAACATGTGATATGACTTATGTGAGGGTTCACACATGCTACATTGTATTATATGCATTTATGTACATGTATATTTCTAAAACGTTTCTATAAGTTTATGGAGAAGATAGACCATACATACGGCGAAAAGCACTTATAACAATAATTGAACATCATCTGCTTAATAACTCTTATCTGAAGAATAAAAAGATCTTCATAAAATTTAAGTATCCCAATGTCTTTCTTTGTTTCTCACACTAAATGACAGCTATTTTGCTGTTGTAGGAGATCAGGACTTAATTTTAGGAAAGTAGAGTTTGAATCTCATCCCTGCTCATCCTCACAGTTGAGAGCTTTGGAAAGTTTAGGAATCTCACAGAACTTCACTCATACATACAGTTAAATGCTCCATTTTCTGTATGTCTACAATAAGAATAATTTTCCAGACATGGGTCGAGAAGATTCTACAGTCTTACCATAACCTCCTGGGTATGTGAACGTGTTATGTCCACACTTTTTCACCCAACGATCATCAAATCTTTCTATGAGTGTCTACTATACTGAAGCTACATTTCTCCATAAGGCTCTGAAATCTCATTATAGCAAGTCCCTGATGAGCTCTTTTCTGCAAGCCCCCAAAGCTGGATGGACAAACTTGGTGTGTTGATGCCTTGTTACTACTGTCAGGAATTTGGCAAGTTCCTCATTTGTCAGTACTCATTTCTTTTTCTTGTGCATGAGAGAAATATGATTGAATTGATAGATTCCTATTCATGTCAAAAGTGTTAATGTGTTTAAACTGTACAAACATGCTTTATGTATGATAATTATATATAGATATAAATATGTGTGTACATATGCAAATAAACTGTGGGAAGTGATTCCCTCAATTTCCATCTAACCTTAGAGCCAGGTGGCTTTGAAAGGTTGCATGGTGCCTGAAACCTATCTTTTGCTATGATAAAATAAAAATGACCCTGTAGTCATTTATAATGTGCCCTTTATACATTATCAATAGTTTTAACAGCTGGATTCAATTTTTCCTTTTTAAAAAACTGAATGTGTTTTGCACGTGTTTGTGGTGTTTGTGTGTGTGTGTGTGTATGTTCATGTACTCTCGCTCACCCCTACAGGCATAGAGGCCATAGGTTGACAATAAATGGCTTCCTCAATCACAGCTGGAACAGATTCCCTAAGCACAGACTGGCGCTCCCTGTTTGGGTTGGATATTAAGTCCATGGGATCTTCTCTTATTTCCCCCCTAGCACTGAGATTGCAGGCAATTGCCTTCATATTTTGCTGTGGACCAAAATGCAGGGGACTGGAGCTCATATCCTCATGCCCAGGCACTTCACCTGCTATCCATTTCTTAGACTCAAATCTTACTCATTGGAAACATGGGTAAGGAGTTTTAAAAGTTTTTAAATGCTGTTATATTTTGTCATCAGCTGCATCTTTCTGGTTTGTTGCTATCACAGAATCTAAAAGAAGCAATATCAATTAATATTTTTGAAGATAACTTTTATGGGTTTTCTTTTTTTTTGCATTTTCCCTACCACATTTAGGAAAGATATCTATATGATGACTTCCTATTTTGCTTTTTCTTCCCAGCAGATGCAGAACATTCCTGCCTCTGTTGTTGGAGCACACACCTAGGCGAGGGCCCTTCTTCATCAGGATGCAATCCTAACTGGGTTCTGTGGAAATTTGTGCAAACTTTCGATGTGTAAGGCTTCTTTGCTTCTTTGTTTCTGCTTCGTTTTCACTTGCTGCCATGTAAAACACCACTAGATGGTGTTAAAACCACAAGCTATGTACTTTGATTTTATTTAAAAAAAAAAAAAGTCAGTTATCAAAGGAGAGTTCTTACAAAATTTCAAAGGCTGTGTCCTGCCCATTTTATTAACCAGAGGGAAAGTGAGAAAATAAAATACCACAGTATTTTTCCATGCAGCTCAATTGTCATTATGACATGGAACACCTTTTGGCCCTCAATTGTTTTCCAATATGCTGCTTTCAAAATTAAGATGTTTTGTCAGGATAAATATCAAGGAAAATGGTTATGAATCATCCTGGCAAGTTTTAATGCAGATCATAAAGTAAATGAATCCAACTCTGTCTGACTCATCATGTAGCTTTTTTCTTCAGATACAAATGAAGAGTAAACAATGCTTTGGCAATTCTCAGGTTAATCATGTGGGACTGATTACTCGAGAATGCTATTAACATTTAGTCAATTTATACCCTTCAATATGACAAATTAAAATTAATGTTGCTGTTTTTAAGATATCAAGTGGGTCATGATTTTCAGAAAAATGAGAATTGCTATAGAGAAACAATATGACTTTGTCCCTAGGTCTTGTGAATCCAATGATGTAAAATACCCTCTTAAACCTCTCCAAGAAAACGGCAAAATAATTAAGCAAACTCTGATTGAGTCCATGTCTGTCTTTACTTTAAGCAGGTTGCCTTTTGAAGTGCAACGAAAAAGAATAATCAATTGTCAACGATTCCCTGTGGAGCAGCCGTGGTTAAATCTTGCCAATAGCTTAATAACAAAAGAAAGATATTCTTTTTTAGATTGAGTATGTTTGCCTGATGAAGCTCTATTTGATATTTTTTTCAGTGTTTATAATCAGTTGTTCCCTTTAGTATTCATTTAATTAGCTCATTTCAATACTCTTACTTGATGGCATATGCATGTAAATATATATTTGAAATCATCATTCCCTTTATTTCCAAAGTAATTGATGTAATGAAAATATGTAGCTATTAACTTTGAATCAGGTTGAAAACAATACAAAGAGCACATTTTAATATAAATTACATTGTATGAGAGGTTTCTTTTTATTTTGCACAATTAAACATCGCGATTATGTACCTGCCACCTTTCTACACGGACATATGCCAAAAGTTCCCCTGCTCCCCTGAGTGTCCTACTTTCAAGATGCTTTTGATAATGATTAGTATCATCTGAGTGTCATAGCCATTGACCTTTCTAGATTGTCAAAGTCACAAGTACCCCCTGAGAGATAGTCTATGTTTACTTCCAAACCTGTTTAAGAACAGTATCTATTTTAACATGAGCTACGTGGTACCATGGTCAATGACAAGTGATGTCATCTTTGACAGCATCACTGCTCCTCCTTGACTTGACAGAATCAAGCATTTTTAAAGCCGTTCAGTTGTAACATTTTCAGTGTTACTCTTAAACTTAGGAAAGAAGCCTGGAGTGGTCCTCTTATTTAAGGGGGTGGCTGAAGTTTCCATAAAGACTCTACTGATTTTCTGAAGATACTACTCATCTTGCTCAAGCCTATTCAGTTCTGAATAGATGGGCAATATCTAGGTCCAAGGTAGAAATGGAAGCATTTCGGATCCTTCACGAAGGGTGATGACTGCTATATATTCTAACGACACAGTAAACATAGCAGTAGAATACTGCCAAATGCAACTTATTCTAACACAGGATTAGGAAGTTTCAGAGATTTTATTCATTTCAAAGAAGTCTTATGTTTCTCCTATGTTACAGGTTTGGGCAAACTCTATTTTATGTCTCTATAGACTGCCTGTTCCAGAAATTAAACATAAACCAAATTATACAACATATTGTCTTTGGTAACTTGCTTATTTCTCTTAACACAGTGTTTTCAGGGCACAATGTAGTTTGTGTTAGTACTTTATTCCTTTCATGGGTAATACTTCACCATTAAAAACAAAATTCCAAATGTTTTTCTTTGCTCTCCTGGTCATATATACAAGTGATTTTGTTTTTATATATGATGCTAATGCTTATGTGTCATTATTTTATTATTTTTATACACTATATTTTAACTTTGGAGTGTTAATAATCAGAAACGGAATTGATGAATTTTATATTATCATTAGCAAGGGTCTAGTGACTCCCCATCCTCACCATAAAAACAAAATTGTTTACATTACTCTGTGATTGTCATTTCCATGTCACCTTAAGACTGAAACCAATAGGTTTTATTAAGCATACCACTGAGCTTCTGTGTAAGTGTGCTCCTACGAAACAACAGATGAGGGAGGAAGACCTCCCTAAATGTGACTTCAGTGTCCCATGGGCTATGGGACTGGCTGTGACAAAGGGAAAAGAATAAGGTTTGTGAACACAGACACAATCGCTTATTCTGTACCAAGACATAGTCTGTTCTCTACGGCACCTCCTTGTCTTTACATACAGAGACCTAGGAAATTATGAGCCCAAATAAACCCTCTTCTAACCTTCCTGACTCAAATACTTTGTCTTAGTCCTCAAAATTCTGACCTGAACACCATACTGCTATTTATGAAGTGGTATCTCATTGTAATTTTGATTTGCATTTCCCCAATGACTAATTATATTCTGAATCTTTTCATGCAGTTATCATCTATTTGCATATCTTCCTTGGAGAAATGTCTGTTGAAATCACTTGCCCATTTTCCAAGGAGTTTTTTCGTTGAAACAAATGCTTTATATCTTGTTGATGTGAGTCTATTATGAAATAATTGTTTGAAAATGCTTTTTCCATCCAGTGGTTTGTTTTGTTTCTTTTTGATAGCACAAAGACTTTAATTTTGATGAAGTTTAATTAATCTATATTTTCTTTTGTTCTTTTTTGGTGTCACATCTAAGGGAACATGGCTTAACCCTAGGCCATGAAGATTCACTGCTATATTTTCCTACAGCAGTCATACACTTTCTGTTTCTAAATTAATAAATAAGACTATATGCAGAAGCTCTTCTTTTTCATGTCCTCCATCTTCTGGCTCTTACATTCTTTCTGCATCCTCTACAACAGGGTTCCCTGGACTCAGAAGGGAGTGATACAATAAAGACATCCCATGTAGAGCTGAGCATTTAAGGTCTCTCACTCTTTGAATAATATGGGGCTATGGTTCTCTATATTTGTTCTCAGTTGTTGCAGTAGGAATCATCTCTAACAATCACTGAACAAGGTATCGATACATAAATACAGCAGAATATCATTAGGAGTAATTTCATCACTGAATTTTATCCCTTTAGATCAGCATTATTTGATTTTACCTTAGTTCCCTGTGCTACCTAGTCTCAGGTACTTAGTCACCTAAGCAATATTGGGTGTTTGCTCCATCACATGGAATGGGACTTAAGTCAAATTTGTCATTGGTTGCTTACTCCCTTAAGTTTTATACCACCATTGCCCTAGAATCTTACAGGTGGTGTACCGTTGTGGATGAAGGGTTTATGGCTGGCTTAATGGTTACATTTCTCTTTTGGTAGCAGGCAGAGTACATTCCTGTATCAAGGATGCTGAAAGGCAGGTGTGGAGGCTCTGTGTAGACAATGACTCAACAATCATCTTCACTGAGTTGTGTAAGTGTTTTCTGTGTATATGTCAAGGTTTCCAGTTCCTCATTTTGATGAAATTCCTGAGTGTAAGAATGAATGGGTTTCTGATTATTGTGCCTTTTTGGGGCTCTTTTCCTTATGTTTATTTACCTTATCCAACTTTGATGTGATCATGTTGTTTTATTTGGTGATAAATAAATGAACGAAAACGTAGCCACCAGGATAAAGGCTATCAACTGAGTTTTCACTTTTAACTGTGGAGATTGGGAAACTCCAATTGAATTTTTCCAGTAGTGACAATGGATCTATTAACCATTCCAGGGTAGGCATAGTGTTAAGGAGTAGGTGACCAACATATAATGGACTTCATAGTTTGTGTGTGTGTGTGGGGGTATTCACGTGCTAATATTTGGTTACAGATAGGTGTTTTTTGGAAAAGGGGATGGTTATTTTTTCTTTGTTTTGTTGCCTTGGATTTTTGTTTGTTTTTTCAGAAAAAACAAAGTTGGTTATGGAGGAGTCAAAAAGTAGTTGGAAAACCTTGGAAGAGGGGAAGAATATGATCAAAGTAAATTTAAAAATTTTAAAAGTTGTTTTATATAATGAAAAGTAATACAAATAAATAAATATGTACATGTTTAAGACATAGTATTCGTCATTTAGTCACATTTATTATGTAGATAAATATAAAGTATTACATTATAAAATGCTATAAATTGATGTCATACATAAACCTTTTCATTTCACAATGCTCCCTCTGTTGGAGTAAAATGTATTTAGACTGATAAAAATATAAAAATAAAAATATTGCAGAATCTAGTTTTGTACCTACTCTTCATTTACCTTTCATTTTATTTTTAATGTATTCCTATATTTTAGAGTAATATAATTTAATCATCTCACCTTCGCATTCCTCCCTCTAAACCCTCCCATATAACCATTACATCACTAGTTATGTTCACACAGACACATGTAAACACATATACATACCCACAGACACACTCCTAAATTCTTAAGTACACCCTGCTCAGTCTGGATAAGATCACTTGATTAGTATGCAAGTTTCCAGGGATGACTATCAGGTATTTGGTAAACAACTGGTTTGCTTTTACCTGAGTAAGATTATTTCTCCACAGGGTGAAGGACAACTTTTCTAAATAAACTTGAGTTGGAATTAATTCATGTAATATATAGGCTTAAAAATGGTAATATCTGTATTTATGTTTGTTTTTGCATTAGTACTATATTTGTCTAAAATATGGTATTTGATAGATAAGATACAGATAAGCAATACAATCTATGGAATTTTTGTTTTTCAAGACAGGGTTTCTCTGTGTATCTTTGGCTGTACTGGAACTTACTTTGTAGCCCAGGCTGGCCTTGAACTCACAGAGATTTGCCTGCCTCTGCCTATTTTTTAAGGGAGCCACATCTTTGTATACTTAGTTTAAATTATATGCAGATTTCCTGGGGCTCCAGAGGAAGGGTTGCACTGACAACTTGCCCATGCTTCACAGAAATATAATGGAGTCACCTGATACATGGAAAGACAAATGACTCCAAATTGAAGGAAAGATTATACCTAAAGACCTGGCTCTCTTGCATCATCTCTAATTTTCTTCATTCTTATAATGATAATGTTTATTATTAATTGGTGAAAAGTATTGATGGGGAATTTTGAAATGTGAACGGCATTTGAAGTAAAACATTGTCAGGTCCTGTGAGGCAGGCAGGCATTATGGGGAAAATATGGAAGATTCTAAAGTAGGGTACAACCTTATCCTAGTGTGTGTGGTCTGCTGGAACCAGATATTAAAGACAGGGTAGCCTATTAGGACAGCAAAGATTAGTTTTACAGTCCTAGAAACTGAGAATATAACACCAAGCCTCTAGAAGACTTGGTTTTTGTTGACAGCCTCATAGACCCCATAGACAGCTTCCCTCTTGCAATGTCAAGAGGAAGGATGAAGACACTCTCAGACATCTTTATGATGCCTCAATTCCATTCAAGAGACTCGCCTTTAGTAACTTATGAATGTCCCAACGTTCTTATCTTTCAATTCCATCTCCGTGATGTCTAGGGTTGTTTTTATTATGATGACACATTACTTTCAACAAAATTACTTCTTTCATTTTTGAGATTAAAATTATATCACTTTCCCCTTCCTTGTTCTCTGCTCATAATATATACCCTTCTTGTCTTCAAATCATGGCCGTTTTTCATTAATTGTTGTTACATGCATATTTGTATAACCTACTTTGTCTGTAGAAAATTATTTGTATATGTTTTCAGGCATAATCATTTGGTATTGGGTCACCAATAGGTCTGCTCTTTTGCAGGAGATACAATTTCTCCCACTTTAAATTTTTCAGAGTCAATGTGGCACAAAGATTTTAAGAGTCAGAGGATCAGGGAGTTTGCTGTAAGATTGTGTCTCGTAGGAATGTAGGAAGCTATAACCATGACGGCTTACCAACCTGAGCTGCTAAACCTGAGCTGAACACAGACAAGAATAGTATTCATTCTAATCTGGTTCAATAGTTAGGCTTTTAAGGCATCGTTTTTTGTTTAGGCATTGTTTTCAATATATGACACAAGTATTTGTTCAGTCCATAGCATTTCTGTGTTCATTCTATTTCTTAATTTTATGAAACCTGCAGCTGGTCTAAAGCAGATGAGCAATGATACCGGCCTTGATCATATATCAGTACTCATTCTTTCCCACCCCAGCCACTCATGTGCTCCTTGTTTTATTATTAACTGCCTCTGGTATGTGCTTAATGAAAGAAGTATTAGCCTTTCTCTAAGATGAACCTAAAATCTTGAATTTGTTCTTATTAATTGAGATAGGAAAATGTCACTAATACACTTTTAAATAATAACCTATAAATGTTTTATTGTCTTTTGGAAAATATACATTACATGGTGAGGTGAATATTAATTTAATAATGTCACAAGCCATGGGTAAGTAACCTGTGATGTGGGCAGAAGGAGGAAATATGTTTCAAACTTCTTAGTTAATAGATTTATTTACTCATAAAATAGCAGAAAGATGATCTGAAACTGGAATTGTTGTAAATAAAATTTGACTAAAGCTCCAAGGGAGCAGAGCTGGTATGCTTTATAATATTCTTATGTTAGAGGGTGATAACTATCGTAGAGGTAGTTCACAAAAGAAATGAGTTAGGCATCTGACTGTAAGAATTCCTGCTGTCTAGGTACTTTTCTGAGGTTGCTGGTAGTACTCCTGAGCTAGGCAGGCCTCCAACTTTTAGCTAAGAAGACTTTTCTCAAGTTAAGACTCCTGGCACATTGGATCCTTTCCTGTACTAACCCACTTGTGTCTTTATGGGTGAACATTTGCTGAACAAAATATGCAGTATCCACGTATAAAGTGTAGACAGGTGCTTTTCTTCTGACTACCAAATATGAAGATTTCTCTTTTTATATTTCTCAGGTAGTGTAGTTTTTCTTTTACTAGTTTTCTATATTAAGTATTAAACTTGGAACACCTATAATGTATGATACACACACGCACACACACACACACACACACACACACACACACTCATAGTGTTCTACTTCTTTTGTGGGAGTTTAGAATTGATTGTCTAATATTTGAATTGAACAGAACATCTGCCATTTGAACTCAAGTGTCTCTGATTCTGAAGTGCAAACTTGGTTTCCAAAGCACTGGTATTACACAGATTCTACTCACTGTACAACATTTCATGAATTTGAAAAGCATTTTGAATGTGTAAAGCTTTTATCTTTCTAATACCAAGTATGACTGTCATTTAATACCAGTTTACCTCACATTATGTTTCCAAATTCATGATTATAGGGTGGTAGGAACCAGGAAGAGCTGAAGGTAGAAGAGAAGAGAAACATTTCTGCTATGATCCACGTCGAACTTATTTAAAATCTAAATGATTTAAAATGTTTCTTAAGTTTAAACAAAATAAAAATCAACAAACTGTAAGAGAGAGGTCTGGGATAAGCTGATATGAAAGCTGTTCACAGACATTGAACCAAGGACCACACTATCTGCCACTGTGCATTCAACTGCATGGGGTACAACTGAAAGCATTTATAGTATGTTGGGTTTTAGACTACCTAGATATAAATACTTAGTTCTAGCCAAACATGACTTTGGCTCTTCTTGTTATCAGTTGCTTGGGAGTGTCCCCCAAATTCTGCTCTTGTAATTTCTTTTCCAGGTATCTCAAAATCACTGATATATATACTTAATATAGTATGAAGCTTATAATCATGTTTCTAAATTAAATACATTATCCTTTAGTATAAGGTTATGTTTTGACTTACACAGTTTTGCTCCACATCAAGTAAACTGGCTTTTGCATGCAATATTAATCAACCACAGTGTCAGTCAAAAGCGATTGATTGACCATCTGCTAAGGGGAGAATAGTGTACAGGAACCTTCACGTTTTATTTCTTGGCCTGACTCAAACTGTACCCTCAGGAGGTACTTGGCGTATGGATTATTGTGGTTTTAGTACCTGTCTTTGGACATGAGACCCCACACTATCAGAATAAAGGAGTGTTGGATCAAAGGAACTTTCTGAGCCCAACCACACATTCATTGCCATTGGGTTTTGAAAAAGATTTGTATGGTTATCTGGTAAAGTGAATCTATATCCATATAAAATGACTAATACAGAGCCTAGTACTCAGAATGTTGTCTCTGAAAGGAGGCGAACATTCTCCACGCACTGCTGCTCTCCATCTTCCAGAAAGCTATGGAAATACACTAATTTCTCTATTCCTTCATTTTCATAGCATCTTTGAACCTATGGATTAGGATAATACTGACACTTGGTTAACAGACTTCCTGTGACAATATAACAAGCTAAAATGCACAGCATTTAATAGGCTGTTTCACTTACAATAAATTTCATTTTTATTTTTGCTAATTTCATAAATTTAGATATTTATTCTTGTGTAAAGAGTCTTGAACTTCCGTTTATACAGATAATATGAAAATTAAGCTTTTCTTACAGAGCTGATTGAATCTCTTCAGAAAAGAGAGATGTGCAATCTAAATCCAGAACTGGCTATAATCCCTTAAAAGGTGCTCACACCTGTAATCCCAGCACTCGGGAGGCAGAGGCAGAGGAAGGAGCATCTGTGAGTTCAAGGTCAGCCTGGTATACAGAGCTAGTTTCGTGATAGGCTGTCAAAGCTACAGAGAGAAGCCCTGCCTCAAAAAAAAAAAAAAAAAACAACAGCAAAAAAAAAATCCATAAAAACCAAAACCAAAAAATTTAAAAGGATGGTAAGTTTAGAGAAGTAGAGGAATAAATATCTACCAGAATTCCAAAAGTTTGGTGAGTAAAAATGTGCTCATATAGGAATATTGACTCTGTTGATTTTTTTCTGGATATCATGGTGGCCAATTTCTAATATAAATATGTGACCCCTGTGCTTGCACCTTACCTGGGTTGAGGGCTATGCTCACTCACACATCATTCTCAATGGCAAACTCTTACTGAACTTCCTAGGCTTTATATATCTTGACCTTTGAAAATAATTTTAGAGTGGGAAATTCCACAAGAGAATTCTGGGAATACAGAAGTAGACATCCTTATGGTCCTATCTTAAAAATCAGGAAACTGATACAAAGATGGGTTTGTGAACAAAACCATGTCATAACAAAGCTCAGCATCCCTGTTGTTTATCTACACCCTGATTCTAATAGAGCAAATCCTTCAGGATTTCTATACATGTGTTCTATACATTTCTATACATACTTCTTCATGTGGTCTATGGATTATGGTATATTAAAAAGACCCTTTATATTCACAACAAAATTGCAAGACAGGCATAAGTATTTCACATGTGCCCATTTACCTAAATCACTTCTCCCATTATAGTAATTTTTTGTTATAATTAATGAAACTACTTACTCTGGCAGTAGCTAATGCTAGGGTCCACTATTGCTGATGTTCATTCTTGGACAAATTTGAAAATGACATCTAACCTTTATATTTTGGAAAAAAAATCCCATATGACTTCACTATTTCTCTTTCTTTCCCATGCTGCCAAGCCACTATAGAAACGAATCCTCTGACTAGTTCTATACATTCAGCATTTCTAAACTGCTGTATAGTTAGGCATTACACACTCTCATTATGGCTAATAACAGTTTACATACGCATTAAAGGCCCCATAAGGTTTTATCACCTGGTGGCATCATTTCATTTATTAATTTCGTGGCTGTTTGAACTATGACAGAAAACCTGGTGGACACATTTGTGTGACTGTAACCCCATCCCTAGGTAATGTGTCTTTTCAGTTAGAAGCACACCTATGTCTGATTAGTGACTTTGCTTGGTAATTCACATTTAGTATTGCTTCATGTCTTTTGAGAGTTATTTTGTGTTTACTACTGAACAATATCCCATTATCTGAATGTATCACCATTATATGTTTACCTCCAGAGGGAAATCTTATTGCTTCCATATTTTGGCAGTTGTGAATAAAATTGCTATACACATTTATGAGCTGGATTTTGTACAAACTTAAGTCTTTACATCCTTTTGCTCAGTGCCAAGGATTGTGATTATTGGTTCATACTTTTAGAGTATGATTAGCTCTCTTCAACAGTATACCATTATGCATCCCTTTTTCTGAGTTATTAATGCTTGTTCTTCATTCTCTCCAGCCACAGCAGCATTCAGTGTTGTCATTTTCACAGAGTTTGTGCTTCTCTACATACTTTGTAGTGGCATACCATTCTTCTTTCAGGGTAAATTTTAATTTTTTTCGCATTCCTTGGTCTTTGATAATTGGTGTTTAAATATCTTAGAGAAGTAGTAGTCTCTTACCCTATGAGAATCTCATTAAGTTTCTGTCGTGAACACACATCTTATCAGTTTCAAGCTTCCTTGAAATTTCCAAAATATCCACGTAGACTGACTTGTTTATTTTGTGAGGTTTTTCATTACTGGGACAAAATACCTGACAAGAAGCAACTTAAAGGAGAAAGAGTTAACTTTCACTTATGGTTCATAGAGATACTCTCCACATCATAGTATAGACAGTGTAACAGCATTAGAAAGAACTAGTAGGTGGCATTGGATCAACAGTCAATAAGCAAAGAGGATTGAAATCTAGGGTTCAGATAGTTTCATGAATATTCTTGAATTTGGGCCCCCAGAGAATTGAAGTTATCATCAATATTTAGGTTAAATATGCCAACTTTAGTTAATCTAATCTTGACAATCCTCACAAGCATGCACAAAGGCTTTGGCCACGGTGATTCAATATCTTCTCAAGATGACAGTTTTGGTCAAGGACTCGACAAGGACAGTTTCTCATCCTTGTTAACATTAAACTACCTCACCTTTAAGTCATAGCCTTCCAGTTTTATTCCTATATGTTTACATCTAGCTTGACACAGTGTTTTTGATCTAGCATCAGAATTTCTGTCACTGCACTGTTTTAACATTCCAAGACCAAGTCTTGTCTAGTCAGAAAAGCTAGGCAGTTTTTAGCTGGGAAAAAAAGTATAAACTTCCACATTCCCTAAGGGAAGAATGGGGGTATAGCAAGTAATGATCAGACCAAAGCAAGCACAAAGTCAAGCATAGCTAAAAATAAAACCAAGCACCATTCTCAGCTTCTTGTCTCATGAAATAATCACTTGGACTCAACAAGGCTTATATCTCTCTAGTTCTGGTACATATAGAACATAAAGTATCTCTCTGAGACAGGCTTCACTCCATTCTTTCATATTCTATCAGTCAATACTCTAGTCCTGACATCTCCCATATCCGGAGTCTCCATTGAACATAGGCTTCATATCCACAGTTTCATGCATTGTCTTCTCAGTGTCATCCCTGGAGGCCACAAATACTGCCACATGCTATCTTCAGGTGCTATCTGAAACAATGATGCAAGATTTCATGCCTTTTCAATCACGGATCACTCATGTCTTCGAAACCAATACTACATGGTCAATGGTGTTGAGTTGTCATTTGGAGAAGAAGCCTGATTCCCTTGGACAATAGCTGCTGCATCAGCATTTCTATGTTTACCTTGTGGGACCCTGCCTGATAGTTATTTGAGCAGTTCATTCTCTAGCAGCAATTTTTGTTTGTTTAAGGTTTTTCCTTCCAAACAAATTTTAATCTTTATCCAGACTCTGATTTCGACTCTTACTTTCAGGATACTTTTACTTTTTTCCTCTTGCTAAGTTCCTGGTTTCTTCACTCCCTTCATACCTAAAAATAAATTTGTACTTTCTTAATATTCCATATCTTTGTCCCTACTTTTTGTTCTCTCTCTCTTTCTCTCTCTCTCTCTGTCTCTGCCTCTCTCTCTCTCTCTGTCTGTCTCTGTCTCTCTTTCTCTCTAGACAGCAATTAAGAGTATTAAGCAATAGCCATGCCACATTCTGAATGACAACATATCTTGGAATTTCCTTACCAAACATATTAGTACCCTATTTCCATACACATTGGAGTGCCACTTCTACCCCTCCAACCCGACATGCATATTAGAGTACTCAAGACACAGGTAAAATTATTTATTCTTTAGTTCTGTGTATGTGTGTATAGGAAGAGCCACCCTTGGGCTGTTGGTACTGGGTTCTATAAGAAAACAGGCTAGGAAAGCCACATGAAGCAAGTAAGTAAGCAGCACCCTTCCATTACTTCTGCATCAGTTCCTGCCTTCATGCTCCTACCCAGTTTGGACTCCTGCCCTCAGTGATTTTGATAATGAAATATTATATAGAACTATGAACAAAACAAACCCCTTCCTCTTCAAGTTGTTTTTGGTCATGGTATTTCATCCTGGCAAAAGTAAACGTAACTAAGATAAGTGAATTAAGACAGAGTCCATATCTTATATCCAGCCCTACACCCTGAAAAAAGAAGTATCCACTAACATTTTATATTGATAGGATAATGTTGGCCCCAGAGTTTGGACCATATAAACAGATATGTGTGTTCTATAATTCCCATTTCCATTTTATTTTCACACCATACTAAATACACTTTCTAATGTTCCCCTGTCATCTCTACTATAATTCTTGAATTTAGTCTTTAGAAGTATGTCTCATGTAATTTCACACACAACCGTTTTTTGAAGGACAATTAATAAAATCTCAGAGAGAGAAATGGGTTCAACCTAAAAATCTGAAAAGCAAAACAGTCAACCACTGGCTCTTACCTCAAACTCATTCCAAAAATGGCAATCATGCTTCCTGGAAGTTCAGAATGAAACTATGAGAGCTGTTTCCTCCCGTTTTATAATCCTCTCTAGGGCTGGAATTAAAGGCATGCACCGTTGTGATTAAAGGCAGACACTGCCTGGTTTCTATGGCAACTAGTGAGGCTGTTGGGATTAAAGGTGTGTGTTATTGCTGCTTGGTCTATAGGTTGGCCAGTGTGGCTGTTTTACTTTTCTGATCCTCAGGCAAGTTTTATTCAAATACAAGTGAAATGCCACTAAACTTTTTTGCTATATTCATCTTCTGTGAGTATACAGCTTTCTTAGTTCCTGTGTTAAAGTGGTTGTCTTTTTTCTAGTATTTGATTTTGATACTTTGATCTAATTTAGGTGGTAGAGCAGTGTGTGCCTATTATTTCTGGATTTATTTATTTATTTATTTATTTTTTGTACTGGGCTACATATACAGTTACATCAATATAATGCTGCTTTTGTTGTTGTGGCTCAATGGAATAATGTAAAATCAAGTACAGTGATATTGTCAATATTACTCTCTCTTCTTCTTAGTATCAGTTTGGATACTTGAGGTCTTTTATTCCTCCATCTAAATTTTGAATTTTATTTTATTTCTTAGCCTCACAAAAAGTGTCATCACAATGTTTATGGTAATTGCACTGAAAGTATAGATTATTTTTGGTGATTCGACAACTATCACATTAATGTGAACCTCTGAGAGCATAGAAAATCATTCTGTTTTATAGGGACTTCATCAATGTCTATGTACGTTTTTTTAAAGTTTCCATATAAGATGATTTTCATCTGTTTGGTTAGGTTTATTTTATGGAATCTTTTAGTTTTAAACTATGATAAATGGACATTTTCCTCAGAATTATTTTTCTCAGTAAGTGTGTATGGCATATATAAAAGCTACTGGTTTTATATGTAGCTTCATATCCTGGTACATTAAAGATAAGATATATTTAATGTAGGCTTTTGGGTCAGTATTTGAGGTTTTTTCTGTGCATATTTTTTTATTGATTTTTGTTAATCTCTACATTTTTCTCTGCTCCCCTCCCTGCATCTCCCCACCCCTTCATCCCTCCCCCAAGGTCCCGATGCTCCCAATTTACTCAGGAGATCTTGTCTTTTTCACTTCCCATGTAGATGAAATTGAGTTTTTTAAGTATGAGAAAAGGGAGAGCTTGACTTCCTTTCCTGTAGGCACATCTTTCACTTCTTGCTCTTGTCTTATACTATAGTCAACTCATTAAACACTGTTTCGAATACAAATGGAGCGAGTGTACCCTCTCTCCCATTTTTTGCTTCATCAGACATCCCTTCAGTTTTTCATGATTGGTATAATATTCGTTATGTGTTTTTTTTGTACATAAACTTAATTATATTGAGATATGATCCTTCTACTCCTGATTTCTCCAGAGTCATTTTTTATTTATTAGATGTTTTTAAATACCAATCCAAGTTCCCACTCCCTCCCTCCTTCCATTCCTTCTACACACCCTCCTACCACACCCCCATTAATCCTCAGAGAGGGTAAGGCACATTGCTTTGTGGAAGGTCCAAGGCCTGCCCTACTATAGCTATGCTGAGCAAGGTATCCATCCAAAGAGAATAGTATCCCAGAAAGCCAGAACATGCAGTAGGGATAAATCCTGGTGTCTCAGTCTTCTCCACCCATGCAACTGTCAACCACATTCAGAGGGACCAATTTGGTCCTATGCTTGTTCCTTCCCAGTCTGGCTGGAGTTGGTAAGCTTCCATTAGCTCATGTAGACTGTTTCAGTGGGTGAACCCATCATGGTCTGGACCTCTTTGCTCATATTCTCATTCTTCCCACTCTTCAACTGGACTTTGGGAGCTCAGTCCAGTACCCTGATGTGGGTTTCTGCCTCTGTTTCTATCAGTTTCTGGTTGAAGGTTCTATGGTGATATTTAAGATATTCATCAGTCTGACTACAGGGCAAGTTAAGATTGGGCCCTCTCTCCTCTATTGCCCAGGGTCCTAGGTAGGGTCATCCTTGTGGATTCCTGGGAATTTCTCTAGAGCCACGTTTCTGCTAACCCTATAATGGCTCCCTCAATCAAATTATCTATTTCCTTGCTCTGTCCTTCTAACCTCTCGACTATCCATTCCCTAAAGTTCTTATCAACCCTCCCCTTCTCTCTTCCTCTTCCCCTTGTGCCCTCCCTTCTTCCTCCACCACTATGGTCCCAATTTTGTCAGGAAATCTTGTCTGTTTCCAATATCCAGGTGGATCAATGTATGTTTTTCTTTGGGTTCAACTTATTATTTAGCTTCTCTAGGATCATGAACTATAGTCTCAATGTCCTTTGTTTATAGCTAGTATCCAATTTTGCGAGAGTACATACCATATTCACCTTTTTGGGTCTGGGTTATCTCACTCAGACTAGTGTTTTCTAATTCCATCCATTTGCATGCAAAATTCAAGATGTCATTGTTTTTTACCGCTGAGTGTGTAAATGTGCCACATTTTCTTTATCCATTCTTTGGTAGAGGGGCATCTAGGTTGTTTCCAGGTTCTGGCTATTACAAATAATGCTGCTATGAACATAGTTGAACAAATGCTTTTGGTTATGATTGAGCATCTTTTGGGTATATGCCCAAGAGTGGTATTGTTGATCCTGAGGTAAGTTGATTCCCAATTTTCTGAGAAACTGCCATACTGGTTTCCAAAGTATTTGTACAAGTTTGCATTCCCAGCAGCAATGGATGAGTGTTCCCCTTATTCCATATCCTTTCCAGCATAAACTACCATTGGTGTTTTTGTTCTTAGCCATTCTGACAGGTGTAAGAAGATATTTCAGAGTTGTTTTGATTTGCATTTCCCTGATGGCTAAGGATTTTGAACATTTCTGTAAGTATCTTTTGGCCATTTGAAATTCTTTTGTTGAGAATTCTCTGTTTAGTTCTGTACCCCATTTTTTAATTGGGTTATTTAGAATTTTAATGTCTGATTTCTTGAGTTCTTTATATATTTTGGAGATCAGTCCTATGCTAGATGTGGGGTTGGTGAAGATCTTTTCCCATTCAATAAGCTGTCTTTTTATCTTATTGACTGTGTCCTTTGCTTTACAGAAGTTTCTTAGTTTCAGAAGGTCCCATTTATTTATTGTTGCTCTCAATGCCTGTGCTACTGGGGTTATATTTAGAAAGTGGACTCCTGTCCTTATGCATTGAAGACTACTTCCCAATTTCTCTTCTATCAGGTTCAGTGTGGTCAGATTTATGTTGAGGTCTTTAATCCATTTGGACTTGAGTTTTATGCACGGTGATAGATAAGGATCTATTTTCATTCTTCTACAGATTGACATCCACTTATACCAGCACCATTTGTTGAAGATACTTTCCTTTTTTCCACTGTATAATTTTAGCTTCTTTGTCAAAAATCAGGTGTTCATAGCTGTGTGGATTAATATCTGAATCTTTGATTAGATTCCATTGCTCAACCTCTCTGTTTTTGTGCCAATACCAAGCTATTTTTCAATACTGTAGCTCTGTAATAAAGCTTAATGTCAGGGATGGTGATACCTCCGGAAGTTCCTTTGTTGTACAGGATTGTTTTGGCTATCCTGGGTTTTTTATTTTTCCAAATGAAGTTGATTATTGTTCTTTAAAGGTCTGTGAATAATTGTGTTGGAATTTTGATGGGGATTGCATTAAATCTATAGATTGCTTTTGGTAGGATTGCCATTTTTACTATGTTGATCCTACCTATTCAAGAGCATGAGAGATCTTTCCATTTTCTGGTATATTCTTCAATTTCTTTCTTCAAAGACTTAAAGTTCTTTTCAAATACATCTTTTACTTTATTAGTGTTACCCCCAAGATATTTTATGTTATTTGTGGTTATTGTGAAAGGTGATGTTTCTCTGATTTCTCTCTCAGCTTACCATTTGTGTATAGGAGGGCTATTGATTTTTTTGAATTGATCTTGTATCTTGCCACATCACTGAAGGCATATATCAGCTTTCGGAGTTCTCTGGTAGAGTTTTTGGGGTCACTTATATATACAATCATATCATCTGCAAATAACAAAAGTTTGATTTCCTTTTTTCTACTTGAATCCCATTGATCTCCTTTTCTTATAGCTATTGCCAAAGCTTCAAGAACTATGTTGAAGAGATATGGAGAGAGTGGACAACCTTGTATTGTTCCTGATTTTAGTGGAATAGCTTTGAGTTTCTCTATATAATTTGATGTTGGCTGTCAGCTTCCTGTATATTGTTTTTATTATATTTAGATATGTTCCTTGTATCCCTGCTCTCTCCAAGACTTTTATTATAAAGGGGTGGTAATTTTTTTCAAATGATTCTTTGGCATCTAATGAAATAATCATATGTTTTTTCCCTTCAGTTTATTTATATGATGGTTTACATTGATAGAGTTTCATATGTTGTACCATTCCTGCATCTCTGGGATGAAGCCAACTTGATCATGGTGGATGATTTTTTTGATGTTTTCTTGGATTTGGTTAGCCAGTATTTTATTGAGTATTTTTGCATCCATATTCATGAGTGATATTGGTCCATAATTTTCTTTCTTGGTTGAGTCTTTGTGTGATGTCAATATCAGTGTAACTGTAGCCTCATAATAAAAGTGTGGCAATGTCACTTCTGTTTCTATTATGTGGAACACTTTGAGGAGTATAGATATTAGCTCTTCTTGGAAGTTCTGGTAGAATTCTGCACTAAAACTATCTGGCCTTGGGCTTTTTTTGGTTGGGAGGTTATAGATGACAGTTTTTATTTCCTTGCAGTTTATAGGTCTATTTAAATTGCTCATCTGGTCTTGATTTAATTTTGGTATATGTTATCTATCTCTCTGCCTTTTGATTAGTTTGGATAAGTTTGTCTATCTTTTTGATTTTATCATAGAACCAGCTCTTTGGTTCATTGATTCTTTGTATTGTTTTCCTTGTTTCTATTTTGTTGATTTCAGTCCTCAATTTGATCCTGTCTTCTCCTCCTCCTGGGTGAGTCTGCTTCTTTTTGTTCTACAGCTTTCAGGTGTGCTGTTAAGTCACTAATGTGACCTTTCTCCATTTTCTTTATGTGGGCACTTAGTGCTATGAATTTTCCTCTTAGCACTACTTTCATAGTGTACCATAGGTTTGGATCAGTTGTGCCTTTATTTTCATTGAATTCAAGGAAGTCTTTAATTTCTTTCTTTTTTTCTTCCTTGACCCAGGGGTTGTTCAGTAATTCACTATTCAATTTCCATGAGTTTGTAGGCTTTCTGAGAGTAATACTGTTGTTAAATTCTAAATTTAATCCATGTTGATCCAATAAGACTCAAGGGGTTATTCCAGACTTTTTGTATCTGTGGACATTTGCTTTGTTAATGAATATGGGATCAATTGGGTTTCTTTAAGGGATTTATTAATTTCTTCCAATTTTTTGTTTGCCTTTTCCTCCCTTTCTTAAAGGAGTTTTTCATTTCCTCTTTAAAGGTTTCCATCATGTTCATAAAGTTACATTTAAAGTCATTTTCTTCTGCTTCTTCTGGGTTAGGATGATCAAGTCTTCCTGGTGTGTGACCACTGGTTTCTGGTGTTACCATGTTGCTTTTTAGATTGTTGGAGGAATTCTTGCATTGGTACCTATCCATCTCTTCCTTCAAATGAGCCTGGCAGTGTCTTTGCATCTTGGTCCAATCCTTGTAGTGGCTGTCTGAGATTTTGGAAGTTTTTCTTAGTCTGCTCTGTACTGTCAATGTCTGTCTCAGAAAGCCTCTGTAGTTTCTATAAGTCTGCTCTCTTGGGTCTTCTCTTCGGGTTTGCTCTCTTGGTGCTCTCTCTTGGTATCCTCAGTGTTGTAGGAAGCTCTTAGTCCCCTCAGTATTATAGCAAGCTCTCAGCTCTTAGGGTGGTCTGTGGCTAGTAGCTTGGAGGGTGCAGTGGATGGGGTTGGGTTTGGGGGGAGGCTACCAGCAGGAAGCTCCCTGCTAGCTGTCGAAAATGCCAAGGGAGTTGGGAGAGGGACCCAAAGTTTTGTCCCACTGTGGAGATCCTAAGGAGTGTGGTGTCTCACCATGTGGCTGTTCACTCACATCTTAAGTCCCCTCAGTATTAGAGCAAGCTGTGTTTCAGAGTTCCACAGAGGTTGCAGAACTCACCAGAGTTATTAACAGGAAGCATGATTGAACTTCAACCTTTTCATGCATGGACTGAGAAAATCTTGTGAATTCCTTTTAAAATATCTTTATCTTTTATATTACATTTATATTTTGAATCATCCTTCAAAAACTAGGCTAGAAGTAACTTTACTCAGTATTTCAGTTGAGTTTTTAATTTAGTTTACAAATTTAAATTTAATTTAGTTACAATATTTAACATTGAATTGAATCTATTTTCATCAAGGAAATCAGTGTGTGATTTTTTTTATTATATTCTTACCTTGTTTTGGTTTCAGGATAATACACATTTGACAGAATGAGATCAGTGTGTCTCTTTCCTACCTATTTGTAAAACTGAGAGTCTTGTTCATCAAAGTATAAATATTTAAAATTTTTATTTTTATATATATATATAAAACCTATTGAGACAATATCATGTTATTTGTATGTGCATGATAGCAGAGTTTCCCACTTTGTATTGGAGAATCAATTAGGGTTCATACTGGAAATGACTAATTCTCCTACTCTCAGCAATGCTTAGTTGCCTGTGGCTCCTTATCTAAGGGTCCGTGTTAACATTCTATTGATTGATATTGTCCTTGTTTTGGCCTTGTTAGGCAGTCATACTGTTGAGGTATCATGGATGATGCTTCCCTGTTATTTCTTAGCAGCACAATTTAACAGCAGGTTTCCTAGTTCCTTCAGATCACACAGTCTTTCTGCCCTGCATTGTGTAAGTGCTTCTAGAGTCTTGGGTATAGGATTTGTGTTGTTGTGGAATATCCAGTGATGTTTAACTCCCTACAATAAGTTGTCCTATGTATTTTGATCACTTGTGTGTGTGTGTGTGTGTGTGTGTGTGTGTGTGTGTGTGTGTGTGCTTTTGTAAAAAGTGGTCTCTATCTGATGCAGAGAAGTTTCTTTGATGAGGGATGAGAGCTGCAATTAGCTTGACAACAAAGATAAGGATACAGAATGTAGTTAGGAATTACACTGGTTGAGTAAGGTTACATCCTCTTCTAAAAAAATACATCCATGATCATCTTACTACTAACATTTCAGCTGCAAATTGTGAGAAAATTTGGAGCATAACTGGGTGATATCTTCTAAAATAAAAATTAGCATGACCAATATAAATTAGTACACTCATTCAGTCACATAACTGGCAATTTCCAAAAGTGGATTCTTCAATATATTGATGCTCTGTTAAAAAAGTATGCCTTGTTACTCCCTTCTCTTAAAAATCACAGATTTTGGTAATGTCTTCAGCAAAAATACTGGAGTGAATGTGATGCCTTATAGATTTTAACACTGCATTGGAACATGAAATATGGTTACCTTTGGATTCCTTACCTCTTTTGGGAACAAACTAGCCCTGGAACCCCAGTTGCTATATTGTAAAAAGGCCGATGAAATGTCCACAAATGAATTTTCTATGGACAACGTCAGTAAATCATCTACTTCAACTATAGTTATACTCTAATTTTTCAATTTCAGTTGCTTCACTAAAGCTTTAGACATCATAAAGCATAAGCCATTTTAGTTATTCCTTGTCTGAATTTCAAAACCAAAGAAACCATAAGGAATAATCAATAATTTTCAAATGTAACCATGTAGTCTGAAATGATTTGTTACTCAACAAGATGTAAGTAACAAACATAACTTTATTACAATACTTCTATCAATGTTATATCCTGAAGACAAAACATAATGTAATAAAGTATGTTTTTCTCATTTCCTTTCTGCTGCTGTCATAAACTTCCCGACATAAAGCACCTTGGAGTAGGAAAGGGTTTAATTGTGATTTTACAATTCCATGTTATAGTGCATGATTATGAGGAAGTCAAGGTAAGAGCTTTAAACAGCTAGAAGCATCACTTCAACAGTCAAAAGCAGAGGATAAATGAAAACATACATTTTGGCCTCTTGGTTTGATTATTTTCAGCTAGATTCCTCACTATTCTACAGTTCACAATTCCATGCTTAGAGAATAGTGCTGCCCACAGTCTACTAATCATTACACACCAATTAACTTAATTAAGCCAATCTCCCACAGGCTTTCCCACAGATCAACCCAATATAAACAGTCCTTCATTGGGAGTGTTTTTCAAGCGATTCTAAGCTGTGTCAACTTGATAATTAAAACCAACCATCACTTCCCTGTAAATTGTTCATTAGATGACAGATTATAAGACCATTAAACTTGATAATTATCAATAGCCATACCTTAGAAGTTGGTTGTGAGGTATTATAAGAATATTTGTCCTGTGGGATATTTGGCCATAATTAGAATGAGCAAAAATGTATTTTTTGTAGTTAACATTGTAAGTATTCATACCATTGGATAAAAGGTAGAAAGAAAGCATATGATTTACATAATACATATGTTAAAATATATTGCATATCCATTACTGGAATATAAAAGTGAGAGAATAAAGATACATTGCAGAGGTAGAACACTTGCCATTCATGTACAGAGCCCAGGTATATTACAAAAAAGGTAAAATTTCATCTGCTGTGATATATATATATATATATATATATATTCAAATTAGTAGTAGTAACATAGAAACTGTTAAGGAGACTCACATATTCCTTTTTCTGGTCTAAAGGTCCATGGGTATTATGTTGTGTTTCTTATAGTAATCTTGTGAAGTGCACATTCCCAGCATGTTGAATTATAGACGGGAAATTACAGCAGGAGTATGTAGGAAGTGAACCAGGCACACACTGCCCTTGACCACCGCCGGCTTGCCCCTAGAGGGCCTAATTTTAATATGCTTAGTATGTTTCTGTTTTTGAAATGAAGTAGTTGTATTATTTACTCTTTACAACGCAGTTTTTCTTTATCCAAGTGCAATGCTAACAGGTGTAATAATCAGATACATTATTTTAACTTTGAAATTCTGAAGAAAACTGTACTTTGAAAGAAATATGATGCATGCAACTTAGTAGCTATAGATAATTTTGAATTCAAGCTGCGGGGGGGTCAGTGGGGTAGATGGACCATCAGGAAAGCAACTGATATTTAAAATGGAAATCTTTCGTCTGGGTTGATGATGATACTCAGTATGAGCTGTATTTTTATCTCCTTTTCCTCTTTCCTCATCTGTGTCCTTAATTTACAAAGGATTGTTCAATGTGATTTTTCAGACCCTGCTTATATTTTTGCCTTAATGTTTTCTATAGAAGTAGAACCTTTTAGTGTTTTAGGTGCCTTTTCCTGTTTCTTGGAGGACTTTTGATCTTTTTATCTTAGTGATGATGCTTTTAAGTATTTTTCATTTTGGCTTGATTTTTATGCATTTTTGGCTGAGGTATCGCATACAAATTTCTTTACTGGAACTTTTTCTGCAGTTTCCTCATCATTAAAATTGTCATCACCATCTTTGTCACCCATTGTGCTGACTATCTTCCTCAAGTTTTTTTCTGTAGAAGCTTGTTACCACTGCCAGGGGCAGATATCTTTCCAGACATATTTAAGAGTTTTAAATCCTCCTCATCTTCGTTTTAACTCTGCATTTTCCTCTACAGGAGTTGTTCTCAACCCATGGCTTATGACTCCTTTGGCAAACCTTTGTCTCAAAAATTATTTACAATATGATTTGTAGCAGTAGCTAAATTATAGTTATGAAGTAGCAACAAGAATAATATTATGATTGGAGGCCATTAGAGTTTGAAAAAATATGTATTAAAGGGACAAAGTATTAGAAAGCTGAAAGCCACTGCTCTACAGCTACTAGGTGCTGTTTTGCTAATGTGTACAGACCCTGACCGACATTGCAACCTTAAGACCACAGGTGGTATAATCTCAAAGTCCCCAAGGTAAAGTGGTGGTTGTACAAACATTTTAAAAATTGTCAGTGGTATGCTAATTGAACTACCTTTATCATTTATAACCTACAATCTGTCTTTGCCCCTGTTCCTAAATTGACTGTTTTTAATGACAACTAGTGCTCATTTTCATCATTATCTACCTTAAAATAATAATCTTTGTGAGTCTTTAGCTTACAACTAACATGTCATTTCTGAGTCCCTAAGAGGGTTCGTGTTCCAAGTCCATCCAAGTGTCTTCCATGGGGTAGAGGCACATACTTCTGTCTGAGAGAAATCAGATGGAGAAAACTGTCTGCCGCTTTTCAGAACAGAAACTCAGGACAGAATCATGGCAGCTAAGTATCTATTTCTATTGTACCCATGTCTGTATATAGTCTAATAAAAGACAGTCAAAGTTCTTCTCAGTACATTTTCAAAATTGAGGAGAATAATTCAGTCCTTTTTGTATGAAGCTTGTTTTGTTACCTGTTTTATTTTTAAAGTTTATATTTTATTTGTATATATATAATATTTATTTATTTTATTTTATATTATGGGTGTTTTCCTTGCATGTATGTCTGTGCACCATGTGTGTGCAGTGCCCCTAGAGGTCAGAAAATGCCATGAGATCCCCTGTGGCCAGAATTATAGATGGTTATGTGTCTGTAGATATGAAGTACTGGGTAAAAGCTGGGACTCACATCCAGGTACACTGTAAATGCAGCCAATGCTCCTAACTACTGAATCATGTCTTCAGCCCCATTTTTTCTCTTTTATTGCAGTTCCAAAACTACATTTAACATTCAATTAGCTGACTGAAAGCTCATTTAAGGTATGGATTATTGGAAGTATCTTTACCATATGAGAGAAACTGGACCTTCCCTGCAGAGCCTCATTGAGACTGACAAACAAGTGCTGAGCCTGCATCAAGCACATGGTTACAATTTAATTCTAAGCAGAGAGTGTGGTTCAAAAACCATTTAATCTTGACTATTTTGAGTTCCACCTTAGTTTTTTTTTTTTCATTTTGCAACAGATATTTCTGGAAGAACTGATATCAAATCTAGACCTTAGTTACAGCAATGAAGAGGGGGTGCAAATAATATTTAATACAAAATTTATCAGAGCAATAAATTCATCATCATGTGAGACAGTTTACAAACTGTTAGAGCCAAGGCTGGGCATTTACAATTCTGTTATTGTCCATATGTATGCTGTATAAGTATAGTTAGATGCTAAACAAGAGAATATATGTACTCAGGAGAGTTTAGCAGCAAGATAGCAGCTAATGATGAGATTATCTCTCAGGGCAGACACCCAGAAAGAAAACAGGCCCAAGTCATTAACTTTGTTATTATATATTCATATTCTTTATAATGTGTTGGTTCTTTTTAATTTTTAATAGCACTTTTCTTAAATGAGTATGATTTAATTGTCATGAATGTTCAGGTAGTTCAGTCTATCATCTTCTGTCAATGCTATCTGTCTTATGTGTATAATCCTGTGATTTGTCACTTGGCCATTATATTGCCCATTAGTTTCCTTGAGCACATTCTTCTCTAAACTAATGAGTCAATGTCAAGACATCCTGTGGTAAGATCTTGACATAGTTTTAACTGGAGGACTCCATTAAAAAATGAGTCAATGATGAGGGATGATTTTGCACTGAAGGAAAAAGAGTAGAAACATAATGAACCCGGGCTTTGACATATCATCTATCTTGTGTGGAGACACACAAGGGTTGTTGGAGAACATTGGAAAGATGCCAGGAGTCACTGTGGCAGGATGGTGGCCAGGTTGATGATGATACATTATCATTTTACTTTTGGAAACTCCGGTGAGGCTCACTATAGAGTCTGGCAATAGCAATTACAATTACTGTACTTCATTTTATTCACTTGGGCAAAATAATGTCATTCCACTTAAAACATACAAAATTACAAACTAATAATAAAGCCCTCTTAATGGCCCTTAAAGTGAGGAGTTAACCTTGATGATAAAGTGATGTAAGGTTTAATAAACCTTGTTTCTGGCCGAGTCCCAGGGAGAATGAATTCCCTATGACTCAGCTCTATGGAGTCACTGATAACTGCCTCCTGCTTGGCATTGAATTTTCAGGACAAATAAGATACTGGCTCAACTATAGGCACTATAGAAGCTCTCTTACAATGTGTGTTTTATTTTATTTTCAACAATTAGACTGTATATTTGACTATACCTTTCTACCAAGGATTACCTCACTTGTGAATTCAACATAGTTAAATGACCCAACTCCTTGATAGACTATGGGACACTTAAGGCAAAAGAATGCTTATATTAATCCTTAACTAAAGAGGGTGTAACATTTACAGATTTGAGAAATTGCATGTGAAAGACAGTTGGATATCTAAAAGAATACCAAACTGGACCATTGTACCATATAATTGGTGGCCTGCTGCTATCCTTTGAATGCTTGTGTTCTCTAAAAATCGGTATGTTGAAATCCTAATATCAAATCAGTACTCCTTGGTGGTGAGGCCTTGGAAGTTGAATATTTTTATGGGGTCAGGGTTTTCCTATACCCATTCCCTTGCAAATAGGTACAAAGTAAGCTTATTGTCCCCTTTCACTGGGTTAAGATACATGGATAAAACACTCTTTATCAAGAAGGAAATAAGACTGCTCTACTATATACTGAATCTGCTGGTGTTTTGAACTTAGTTCAGCTTCAGAACTAGAAAACATACTATATAGTTTAACAATAGATTACTTAATGTTGTGATGTTATTCAAGTGAGAACGGACCAAGATTGAGTGGAGACTAATTTATACAGAAACATCCTTTGCGGAAGAGAAATGAGAGCAAAGACACAGACATGAACAAATAACTTACTACAACTGGCATGGGCAGAAATGACTCTCTGCTCAGACTCTGAGGCCATAGCCAATTCATGTGTAAATCAGTACACTATCTCACGCACAGAGAAGGAATAGAAAAAGAAGTTAGGATTAACGGAGTTAGCCCTTGAATTGACTGAGAAAAAAAATGCCACAAGGGTCTGGTCTAGTTTAAATGCTTTATCTATATTTAACTGCTATATCTACTAGGCAGAAAAGTTCTCACACATTTGAATAGATTTTGATATTTAATAATCAAAGTGGATACCATAGCCCAAAGAATACAAAGCAATAAATAAAATAGGAAAAAGTGTTATAAAAACTTCTTAGAAACAGTATTGAGTTTCAAATAACTAGAAATACTATCATACAAGTTAGAAAGCTATCAGACTTTACTAACACAAAAGGAATGTTTCAGCAATGTGCTACCTGAGTGCTTGAGTAATTAGATGATCCTCCTGTGTTCGATTCGATTAGAGGTTTTAGGCCCACTGCTTAACAGGCTTAGTTGTGAATATTAGCTAACTATTTTTCAGAGCTAGAAAACTATTAGAGTACTACAGATGGTTTACAGCCAGTTTGATTTCATTTTATCTTAAGAGCCAGAAGTCACACTATACTGAAAATACAAACGGTCGCAAAAAGGAACAGTTGGCTTACTACCATACCATAGAGAAATGGGACGTGCTTAGTCCTTATCGTTTCCAAACTTTGAGAAAATAAAACTGCCAAGGTACCAGTTTTTCTGTCTGTGAATTAATAGTCTTTGGAAGGAAGCATGAAAACAAGACTAGAGCCCATACTAGAGAATACCTGATAGCAAGTCAGATGCCAAGCACTAAGAAGACCAAGTGAACAGCTTCAACTGAGTTGCCAGTAAGGATGTTTTTCCAGAAATAAACATATTCTGTATGCCTTGCTTCATCTTTGTACTTTCTTTCCTCTTTGTTTCTTGTTCCCCTACCCCACAAGGAAGATGGGGTATCAAAATAGAGGAGCTTGTCTGTGAATCATCATAAATCATAACTAGGATAATTAATTACATTATTACATACTTATGTTATAATGTAATCTACCAGAAATAATTAGCATGTGTTTAACATTGACTCAGTCCTATCTTGGTGTTTCTCAGATACAGACATCATAAAGAATAAAGAGGATGAAATGTCTATGCAAAATTTTCTCTGTCATCAGTTAGTCTGTCACATTGGTCTT
>PVIU01005431.1:0-113713 GCA_004026605.1 Ondatra zibethicus | reverse complement strand
AAAATGATGAAGACTTAACTGAGAATTAATTGAGAATGTCTGTCTACATAGGCTACATGAACCCATTCATCCACAGCCATGTGCAGTCACTCAGGACAGAGACCCTTCAGCTTCACTGGAGACATATATTATTTAAGAATATTTTTTAAAAATCTAAAGAACTTGGACTCCTTCCTAGAGATGTATCTATTGAGTAGTCAGACTACTCAATAGAAACTCAGACAGCACTATAGATATGACCAGACCACAATTTCAACAGATTCAAAAGCCAAGAGATGGTTCCTCATGCAGCAGATGGGAATTAACACAGATCCACAGTAGGACAATGTGCAGAAAGCAAGTCTTTGTAACAGTCTCAAATAGGATGTATTCATCAGACTCACTCCCCTCAAGGTCCAAGGAACTGTGCAGAAGAGACGACAGAAAAATTCTAAGAGCTAGTGGGAAAGGATACCAGCAATAAAACAGTGTCTTCCAGATGCAACGGGACTAACATAACATCAACTCAATGAGACTCTAAGCATGCTCAGGGCCTGTACAGATTCAATAGATGGGTTCCCTCTGCTGAGAGGGGGCATGGACACAAGTTCCAACCTAACTCAAAAGTTATCTCCAGTGTCAATAGCTCACAAAGGAAAAAAAGTAGTTTTCTCCAATGAATTATCACTGGATATATAAACTACACGTAAGGGTAGTTCACTTGGGCAGCAGTAGATGATCTGCACAGAAGCAAACTCGGGTATTTTAGTAGAGTTTGTTTCATTTTTTTGTCTTGCTGTAATTTGCTTGTGGTTTCTGATTTTCTGTTTTTATTTATGCTTTTTGTATAAGTGCTTCTGTATGTATGTGTGTGCGTGTTTTATTATTACAGTTGTTTTGTTTTGTTTTTATCTGTTTGCTAAAGAAAGAAGGTATGTTGTTTACAAGAACATCTGGGAGGAGTTGGGAAGGGAAAACCATGATTAAAATACACTGTATGAAAAATACTTTTCAATATTCAATAAGAAAAGAGAATCAGAGGCCATCAATGATTCACTGTGTTTTCTCTTCCTCCATCTTTCTACCCTTCTTTCTTTTTCATCATCCATTTTGCTTCTTTGTTTGTTTTTGTGTGTGTCTGTGTATTTATCACTCTAGTCCTTTTGAAATCTTGTCAACATACAATGTTATCATAGAGTTATTAACTTATCATTAAATTCCTTAGATTTTGCTGTTTGATTTGCATTTATATTTTTAATTTAAATTTTATTTTTCTTTTTGAGAATTTATGCATGCCTACTTTATTTGTATTATTCAAGCCTTTCTTTTATCTTTCTTTCTTTCTTTTTTTTTTTTTTTTTTGGTTTTTCGAGACAGGGTTTCTCTGTGGCTTTAGAGCCTGTCCTGGAACTAGCTTTTGTAGATCAGGCTGGACTCAAACTCACAGAGATCCGCCTGCCTCTTCAAGCCTTTCTTATCTACATTACAGTTCTGAATATTTATTAGTCATGCCTCATACACCTAGGTAGAAACTTCAGATCTGATGATATCTTTAACTATTGCTTTTCATATTTTAAATAATTATTTTTCTGACTATAATGCATGTCTTTGGTGTTGGAGACAAAACATTTTTATGTAGCCTACATTGGACTTGACCTTTCCACTTATCCAAGGCTTGCCAAAAAACCGTGAACTACCTGCTTTATCATATTCATAGCTTTCAAGTATCGCCATGCTCATACTGTCCTTTAGTAATAAATCATAAATCACACACACACACACACATACACACAACACCACCAAGATGTTCTCATTTAAATCTTTACATATATTTCTCATGCCACACATGGATGTATCTGGGATTTTCTCTTCTAACTTAACCTTTGTACTAGGTGTTTTTCCATGGTGATGGCAGCAGCTAAACTTTGTCCATGTTTATTGATCTCTCATGTTCTGTTGTGTCAATTAACTCTCTATTCACAAAGAAGTGTTCACAGAGATTAGTGTCGTTAGTGGTTTTGCCTACTATCAGTATTGTTATTACAAATATCTGTATGACTTTATTCAAGACTATTTGGACACACAATTCTCTGTGCAGAAACACAAGTTTTCAAAGGCCACTGTTGTGATACATACTTTTTGTGAGGAATCAAAGCAATCTATTATTTCTAAATATGCCTAATGAATCTATGAATGAATTTTCAGATTTTAATAGGATATTGATTCAAATTTAAACATATAAAAAGGCAGTGAACTTTCCATGATGTATGGAAAATGGCAGATTTAAACCATTTTAATTTTGTGCAGAAGATATTGGCATATTTGAAATTTTATGATCTTGAATATTGACTTAATTATGGAAATCCTTACAAGTCATTCTGTGTCTATGTGACTTACATTGTATTAATATAAGAAGTAGTAGCTAATTGAATCTAAGAAGACTCTTCTATAATCATACACAATTTTTTGATTGTTTACTTTGCCTATAATAAAACATTTAGAAAATCATAGATTCTACCTCAAGTAATGCAAATTAACGGGGGGGTAATTTTGAGTCTTTTATTTTACAATTGAAATATTTCAAATCTAATGGTGGCTGGGAAGATGTCTCAGTGTCTCAGTGTGTAGCAGCACTTGTTTTTAAATAAGCCATCATAGAAAGAAGAAGCCTAATCCTGGAGTCTACCTACTTCCCAGAAGCTACAGTGGTATGGTGTTGGCAGGGTTGGCCCAGTCAGCAGCAGTTTCTGGTGCTCAGTGAGACCACGATGCTATTCTGCCAAATCAGATTGTTTGGGGCATAAATTTGGACAAGGCTACTGGGGACATCAGCTCCAATCCTGTCTTCCTAGTTCACTGCCAATGAATTCTCTTTAACTCTTCAGAGTCAGTTTTCTCTTGCTTTCAGCAGTAAACTCTTGATGGATACAGTATGTTAAATACTTCTGCAGTACCCAGTTGACAGTAATAATATGTCTTAGTTCAGGAAACTCAGGAACCACAAATACCTTGTGGGTTTTATATTCCTAATAGCTAGGTCAGAACAGTGTAACATGAACAGGACACGCATGTCTTAATAAGTGCTTGTTATTCATATTTCAGAAGCAATAGTCACATAAAATTCTTATAAATGGGTAACTATATATTGTAATATTACTATTATTATTTATTTAAGATAGACTCTTATATGACCTAATATAGCCTCAAACTCACTATGTAATTGAAGTAGGTCTTAAAATCCTGATGCTCCTGCCTCAGCCTCCAACTGCTGAGCTTATAGCTTTGTGCCTGTATCTAGATGTAATGAAATTTTTGATAGTATATTTTGGTGAAGAACAACATTTCCTAATAGTTGGCATTGAAGTTAGACATACATTCCAATAGTTTAAGAGGAGAACAACTTTATTAAGTTTCTGATTCTATATTTAGCTAAAGGTTTTACCAATAAAATTAGATGAGGAAAATCAATATCTATTCTTCCCCAAACTGCCTATAATAAATACTTACTTTGTCCTAGAATTTCAGAAACCACGACATGTAAAACAAATTTGTTTATGAAAAAATAAGCTTTGTTTTATTTTCAGAATGTAGAATTGAAACAATACCCAAGAATCTGATTACTGATTTTTCCAAAAGAAAATGTATCTATTCATGTAGCCAAGGCTTGCTGTTTTAACCTCTGAAGTTCAATGCAAGATTACTAGCTTACTCACATATCCTGCTATAACTAGACATATGTAGTATTCTAGGGTTTTATGCTACCAGTCCAAAATGTTTTATAAACTCCTAGAGATTAAACCCTAACATGTCACCTTCCCTACTACAGTTATTTTCCTGCCAGAAAGGACTTATTAATCTTCACTGTTTGCCTGCATTTTAACTTAAAACTGCATTTAGTACTCAGCATCTTAGCAAGCAATCTCACTAAATGTGACTCTAGGTTATTTTCCATGCTTAAAACTTTTTCAGCACGCAAAGCCACACATATGCCACCTCACAAAGCTCCTCTGGAGTAGGTCACACTAACATTTGCTAATCTTAGTTTTCAATCCCCGTCCAGTATGCCTTGGGGAGCCTCATCTGGAACTGAGGTCTTCCTTAAGACATTCCTGCGGTCTGTTTCTACCCCTGCTCATGAACCTCCTTAGTTCTCTCTTCCTTGAGTGATGTTTAAGGACAGCATCTAGCTTCCTCCAACGAGATGGACAATCAGTGCATGCTTTACTTTTTAATTTCCAGCATCCTCCAGCCCTGTTCGATGTCTGAAAGGCAATCAATAAGTATCTGTCAGTTGATCTCTAGAGGAGATCTGAGCAGCCATGCTGTTCCTCCTGATGAGCTGGAAAATGAATCATGGAGCTCAGTGAAGCATATTAGATTTTACAGAGGAAGACAAAATCCGCTATGCACTTCTGTTTTCTGGCCTCGCGTGTGGAAGAATGTATGATTTCATTTATTCTTTTCAAAGACTTATTTATTTGATTTATATTTGTGTATGTATGTCTATTTATATGTACACCATTTATGCCTGTGTGCCCTAAGAGGCTGATAGAAGGCGTCAAATACATTGGATGATAAGACTGCAATTGGGAGAAAATTGAGAAAAATCAAACTATATGGTGATATAACCAACAGGCATTACTGATCTGTTTTATATGAAAACACAGGGGCTGTGAAATCATAGCTGACTCACTCCCCACCCACTCTTTGGATTCTACTCTAACAAACAAGAAATTATAAGATTGTTTTGAGAGTAGATGTGCTCACTTTAATGGCATTTCCTGCAAATGAAGAGTTTCTGTGTAAGAGAGGCCATGGCAGTCTAACCTGATAAAACACAACAGCATTGAATTGTTTTAAATGAAAAAGTTAGCAGGCACAGTAAGGCACTGTCAGAAGTGACCAGTGTACACCTTATTGTTACACATCAAAGAACTTGAGTACAGAGATACCTTCCTTGTACTTTGTTTAATGCGCTGATGTCATTGTTTTGAAAGGCTTACTCTTTCTTTAACAACTACTCTTGCATTTTTATTGTTGTTGTTAGTCTTTTGAAGAAGAACTTCATATAGTTCAGGCTGGTCTTGAGGTGGTTCTGTATCCAAAGATGACCATGAACTCATATCTCTCTACTTCTATCTCCCTGATATCAGATTCTAGACATGCACCTCCCTTTACAAGTTTATGCAGTACTGAAACTCCAAACCAAAGCTCATGAATACTAGTTTAGCACTTTACCATTGAAACCCATTCTCCTCACTACACTTTCATTTGGCACAGAGTTCTCTAAATCCTGGATTTGGCTATGCTAGAGTCATACTCAAGAGTACTATGAAAATCAGCTTTTTCATATCTGTGATAAAATACAATATACTCGAGGCAGATGTTTATTTTGGCTCACACATCAAAGACACAGTCTGTCATGGCCAGAAATACATGGAGGTGGGGTCAGCTCCCTTAGTGGTGGCAAAGGCTTACGGGCAGATCAAGAAGCAGATATATTGGTCAGAAGCAAATATTACCTCAACGATGTCCCCAACTATTCACTTCTACTGTGATTGCTCCATGGCCCAGAGTTGTCACAATCTCCATAAACAGGCATTATTTGAGTAACACATATTGAAGCACAGCCTTTGCTGAAGGTTCTAGTACAAACAGTCATAAATAGAAAGTGAGTTAACAATAGGAGAAGTAAGTTTTTCACCTCACACTGATAACTCAAGATCAGTATGACCAGGATCGCTGGAAGAGCTAAGGCTTTCATTTTTGGCTTCTCCGTCTTCACTCAGTGATGTTTTTCACAAGAACAACTGCTTTCTGTTGCCTCAGTCAAATTTGTTGATGATTTATATTTAACCTATGTATAAAATATTGGAAAAAATGCTTCATGAAGAGTTGGAAGTATAGAAAGTTTGATATAGAAATTATAATCCAAAGCCATTAATAATGTTATATAAAGCTTAAAAATCTATCATGAATTATATGGTGTATCAAAGATAGGTAATTATATAGCATACTGCAATATAATTTTGTCAATATCTTCATAAAGTTTTATTTTCTTTTGAAACTGCTGATTTTATTTTATCCTAGGTCCCCGTGCAATCCAGCCTCTGGGTCCTGGCGTTCCAGGCAGAGTCAGTGATGGGCTGACACTTGTGGGATGGTTCGCAGGCTGGACCACAGTCATTGGTTGGCCCCTCCTACAGTCTCTGCGCCACTCTTATCTTAGCACACATTCTGTAGGAAGGACAGAGTGTAGGTTGAAGATTGTGTGACTGTGGTTTTCCAATCTCACCACCGGAAGTCTTCCCTTGTCACGAGAAAAGACTAGTTCAGGCTACTTATCTGCAATTGCTAAGAGTCTTAGCTATGGCAGTCTTTGTAGATTCCCGTGAGTTTCCCTTGCAGCCTTAATACAAGGCGAGGTACTTAGTCTTACTAAGATTTGATATGCCTTGTCTTGTCAATATCCATGGGAGCCCTGGGCTTTTCTGAATAGGAAAGGAGTGGATGATGCAAGTGGGTAGAGTGGAGGTGAGGAGAAAGGACTGTGCTCTGTAGTTGTGATGTAAAATAAATTTAAAAGTGATGATTTCATTTTTAAATATTTATTATTTTTATTTCTGAACTTGTGTCTGTGTGTCTTTGTCTGTCAGGTTTACATGTGCACAGGTGCCTCCAGAGGCCAGAGGGTGCCAAGTCCTCTAGATCTGGAATTACAAGGGGATGTAAACTATCCTCAGTAGTTCTGGAATCAAACTAAGATCTTCCGAAGAAGAGCAAGCACTCTTAATTACTGAGAGTTCTCTCTGGCTACCACAAAGTAGTTGCTGATTTTAAGGCTCTGGCTTTTAAAGATACATTTTTTAGTCTGTCGCAGCTGTGAATGATATACCACATAAATGAATTACTGATGATAGTATTTAATGACAGTTTTGAACCTTGAATTCTACTTTTCTCAATATTAGACTTTCTATCCAAGGTTATATTGATTTTACATGACTTTGTCCACAGGCATTGCTCTTTTCCTTGTGGTCTGTGACATTTTATCTTGCAAAGCATCTTTTACAAATAATACAATATTGAGTTCTCTTATTCCATACCGTTTAATCTATCTCCATTTTTGAGTGTCCCTTCTTTCCTAATCTTCCTTTTGTTTTGCTTGCTTTCACTAGCATTCTCCGCCACTCTAGTCTAATGATCTAAGCATTTCTGCTTTTCTGAAAATTTCCAACTTGTTTGTGTAGTCCGTACTGCCTACCTTTCCAAACTTAATTCAAAGTTCCTTTAGTCCTTCACAAAATAGATCAACTAGATCACTCCAATTGTTAACATTCTAAAGAACACTTCATATATTTTATAAAGCCTTTGTTATTATTAATCATTATGTATTTATTTATTATTAGTTAATAGAACTCCTATTGCGAAATTCTTATATAAATCCTTTAAGAAAAGAGATACAATAATATATGTTTATTTTTATTTAATTTAAAAACTTGTAACTATAGTTTCATTGAGTTATGTGCATGTCCATTTATTTATTTGTTTATTTTATTTTTGAGTAGAGTCTCACTCTGGCTGCAAACTCACCATCATTCGCCACAGTTAGGATTATAAGTGTGCAGTGACCACGTCAGTTTACATTCTTAAAACAATGAAAACTTTATTTATAGGCAATCTGAGACAAGCATGCAGTTTTATATGATTCCCCCATCCCAGTCACTAAGAGTTGTCTATTTCACATAAAAATGATTTTAGGTCTTTTCTTTAACATTTCTTAGTGCTCAAGTCAGTTCTTTTTAAATAAAAGACTCTGAAAATTTATGAATTTTTTAAATTAAATTGTATCACTATAAAGAAAGTACTACAGTCAGATTTTAAATAAACTCAACATACTGTGGCTCAACATGAAATTCTCCTACTATCCCTTGAAATGTGTGATGTGTACTAGGAAGCAGCTGCCAATATCATCTAGAGAGAAGCCATGGAAAGTCTGTGCATGTCTGTTGTTTGAATATCTTGCAGGCATTTAAGAAAGTTCAGGAGGATCAGATTACTTTGGGGTGAAATTAGGAGCCATGTCTGTTGTGCTCAATAATAAAACATCATCTCATAGGTTAGCACTAGACACTTCAGTAATCATCCAACATAAACATTCATTTTAAATTAATAAGTGAAACATATTTTATTATAAAGTTCAATAAGAATTTCCACACAAGCCACGTTTTTGATGCATACTTGTAACCCAAACACTTAGAAGGTGATGTGAACTCCCAGACAGCTACACAGTAAGACCTTAACTCAAACAATGAAAACAAAACAAACAGCTCCAAGAATTTATTATCCAATATGCATTTACCGTTCCAATATTTACTATGAATGAACTGAAATTTGTGGTAATCCTGTGCTATAGAGATCATAGAGAGAATTATATTATGTTTTCAAAATGATACTAGATCAGGGTGTGTGTGTGTGTGTGTGTGTGTGTGTGTGCATAATAATAATTTTATTAAGTATTTTGGTATCTTTTTTACACATATGAAGGAATAGGACACAAGGGCAGCCATCAGTCAGCTACTCCCATGTGAATTTGCTGAGTTCCCCAGAAACAGTATTGGACCAAAATGCCATTGTTTTCATGGCAAGCTTTTCCCATAAGGCTTGCTTCTCACACACATACGGAATTTTAATGTGGGATAACCCATACCCCTCTCTGAACTTCTATTCCTCTTTTTCTTATTCTTCCCAAACCTCTGCCTTCCTTTATTCCTTTTTTTCTCTCCTCTTCCCTATTTTCAGCTTTGCACTCCTGCTTTTCCCCATCTATTGACTGCTGGACTCACAGTGTTCTCATGTTGATCTGCTAGACATTTGACTAGACACTTGACTAGCATCTCCTGAAACTCTATAACCCAAATTGTCTTTTCATTGTAACCACTTCATGTGAGCCTCCCAATTACAGAGACTTTTCTACATTTTTTATTTAATTGGTTTTGCACACCCAGGAAATTCCTATTTGGTATAGCCCACCCATGAAAGTTGCTCACCAAGATCATTCCCATACCCTTTTTCAATATCTCTTTGCCTTCTATTAGTGGCTTTGAGCAGCACCTCATTTCACACTTGTCTAGTTTAGCATGTTCTTTATACCTAGTCTACACTGCTTATAAGATACTTAAATATTTCTTCCTCCCTCACATTAAATTCTACACTCAATACCTCAAAGTTAGCTGAATATCACTATAGAAAATCACAACCTTGTGCTAACAGGATTCCCATTGACCTTATAGTTATTAATTTTACATATGCCCTTAAATTTTACAGAAAATTCTATTGCATTTTCTTTATATTTCTTATTCACCAAACCAACTTGGGGTTTCTTGGAAGATTCTAGTGTCTTTCTCCTGAAATACATTGATTTTTAATTTTTATCTAAGTTATGTTTTTATTTTATATCCTGACAGCAGCTTTTCCTCTCTCCTCTTCTTCAATCCCTCTCCCTAGTGCCCCTCTTTCCCAATCAATTCCTCCCCTGTTTCTGTTCAGAAAGTGGCAGGCCTCCCATGAGTATCAAGTGTGGCATATCAAGCTCCTGTAAGACGCAGCATCTTCCCCTTTTATTCCGGCAGGCCAAGGCAATCAATTATGAGGAATAGGTCCAAAACTGCAGTAAGACAATGTACCTCCCTTGTATTAAGGCTAGGCAAAGCAACCCAATATGATGAAGAGGGTTCCAAAAGCCAGCAAAAGAGTCAAAGACAACTCCTGCTCCCATTGTTAGGAGTCCCCAAAATAGATGAAGCTACAGAATTGTCATATATATGTAGAAGGCATTGGTCATTCCCATGGAAGCTCCATGTATCGGTTCAGACTCTGTGAATTCCTATGAAACAGGTTTGTTGTTGAAGCACATTCTCGGCTGCTAGAGTTTTCTAATACCAAAATAGTTAAAATAAGAATCTATTTTCTTCCCATCCTCTCACATATACTTACTTTCTTCTTTCTACCAGTGCTCTATATTCTTTTGTTGTTGTTGTTGTTTTCTAAGACAGGGTTTCTCGGTGTATTTGGGATGTCCTGGAACTCACTCTGTAAATCAGGCTGCCCTCAAATTCCCAGAGATCTGCCTGCCTCTACCTCCCTGAGTGCTGGGATTAAAGGCATGCACCACCACCGCCTGGCTCCAGTGCTCTATAGTCTTAATCAGCCACGGGTTATCGGTGCACATTCACAACTGAAGTCAAATCTCCATTTCTTCTTTTTCAGCAATGGAATTTGCTTTCTTTTTCTTCTGAATGCGCTGATTCTTCATCTTTCTTTGTTTCTCTCATCTCTCTCTCTATCACTCCATCCCCAACCCACTGGATTAGTTCCATCTATGTATACTCCTATGCACATGCACTCACACATATGTGTTATTAATATTCACAATAATAAAATCCCCCCTTTGACTTTGTGCTCACCCTGTTCAATGATCAAATTTTATACATTTATTTAAAAATATTTTCATTCTTAGATGGGCAGTGGTGGCGCACGCCTTTAATCTCAGCACTTGGGAGGCAGAGGCAGGTAGATCTCTGTGAGTTCAAGGCCAGCCTGGTCTACAAGAGCTAGTTCCAGGACAGGATCCAAAGCTACAGAGAATCCTGTCTCGAAAAAACAAAAACAAAATTTTGTATTCTTTTTTGTTTTCTTTGATGTATATTTTAGTTGAAATAGAATTACATCATCTTTCCATACCCTTCATTTCCTCCTTCCCTCCTTGGTATCATCTCTCCAGCCATCTCAAACTTCTCCTTCCTCTCATATTGATAACATTATTTCTTTGATTATTTTGTGGCCTGTATGTGTGAATGCACGTGTGTGTGTGTGTGTGTGTGTGTGCGTGCGCGCACATGCGCACTCACGTGTGTGTGTGCATGTGAGCAAATATATATAAATAAAATGTACTGAGTCCGTTTTGTTGTCTGTGTGCACATGTTTTCAGGGCTCTGCAGTGGACAGTAAATAAGGGAGCTCATTGCTGGGAGAGGCTAATTATCCTTTTCCCAGCAGTCACTACTTTTTGCCTGTACTTTTTGTCTAGGGGTGAGACCTCATGAAAAACCCCCCATTGACATCACAATGTCCATTGATGTTGCCATTGTTGCAGTCTTGTTTATACAAGTGCTTTTCCAAATCAGCAGTGAACTCAACTTCTGAGGAATAGAGCACAAATCCTCACTTTATGTTATGCAGCCCTTTTTATGAGAGCTAGTTTATGTCTCCTATTGCACATATTTTCTAAGTACATTTCTGATATTCCACCTTTCACTCTCTCTCTCTCATTCTCACAACTTCACTGTTCTTTTCTGACCCTTCAATGCTCTGGTTCTCTATTAAGGTCTATTTATTCACCACCTGGAGCTCTCTGGCAAGCTTTCCCTTCCCTAGGTGGCTTAATTTTGTTCATTGGTTTCTAAAATACTGTCTATAGGGTGATTAATTTTAAACTCTATTTCCAATCCTGATCACTGGTGAGAGTTTCAAATGTCGTCTTAAAATTAACAAAGCCGCTTCGTTACACTCAGTTTTCCCCTCTTGTCACAAAATCTGTTGCTCCCTCATTTCCATTTCTTAGCAAATGGGAGCTGGCTAGGCTAAAAGTCATCCCTATTTCATCTTCTCCTTCCACCTGCATCTCTTCACACACATTCAAAAACTCTTCGACTTCTCTGATGCAACAGTGCATAATCCATCTCCATTGCTTCAGTTCCAGCTCAATCACATTTGCGCAGCAGCGGGCTCATGACACCTGATTCTTCCACATCAACCTTCACCATACCTTTCTTCACTTTCTACAAAGAAGCCAAGATATTTTAAAATATGAATCACATCATACGCTTCTTACTTAAGAAGACTCACACAGCTTTCCATTGTCCTTAAATACTCTGCAATGCTGAATCGCATGCCATACAGCCTTATGTCATCTGCTAACTGCTCCCCCCTCATTCCCTGATCTCACTTTTGGTGTTCCTCTAATGTTGCACATTGAAGTCATTTCACTTCCTTTGTCTCTCAATTATGCTCACTTCACTCCTCCATATCTTGACCTTTTCAGTACCTCTATCAATAATGATCTTCTGGCATACCACGAGATAAACTTTCTTCTCATCATGCCTTAGTTTACAACACTCTTTTCTGAGTATCATAAGATGCTTCTGAAATGTCCCTAGCCATACTCTTATGTGAGTGCTTGTTGTGATGCTATTAGGGAACCTTCAGAAGAATAATCCTGATCTGTCTAAAATAGGACATGAGGGATGATGTTTTGTGGATTATATTGCTTCTGGTTTCAGACAGTTCTCTCTCTGTCCTGTGCACTACCATATGAATGAGCTACAACAGTCCCACACTCCCAGAACCCCACACTGAGCAACCCCACTTTGCTTTTCCTACCATGGCAGATTCCCAGTTCTCTAAAACTGTGAGCCAAAATAGGCTCTCCTCCACTTCAGTTGCTTCTTCCATGCATTTTGTCACAGCGACAAGGACAATATTTAATATGCCTAGAAATGCCTTTCTAAGTCACCCTGCAGTCCTGCCAATGCTTTAGAGAGCTTCATGGAAGTGAATTTAAGAAATGTGTGTATGACACTGTGATGTAGACATCCAATAAATAAATTTTTTGATTGCAAGCAGAAGATCTGAGTTCAGTCCCCCAGAACACATGTTAAAAAAAAAATAAGAGTTAGACTTGGCAGTGTGTGCTTGTAATCCCAACACTGGTGAGGCAAAGGGAGATACATACCTGAGATGCAGCAGCCATTCAGCTTAGACTATATTTATCTGGGCACATGCACCACACACACACGTGCATGCACACACACACGTGCATGCACACATACACACCACACACACACACAAATGCATACAGCGGGCATCCAGTTGGCTTCTAATTAAAATTTAAGCAGGTAAAATTAATTCTAGCTGTCTTACAGGTAGCAGTGACTTGACACATTAGCTTAACTCTCCTTCTAAAGCCTAGTCCTCATATTTGTCCAATATTTTCCCACCTTTATAGAGTACAAACAGTCAATAATTCTTTTCCAGCTGTGGGGTTTGAAATGGGATCTACTAGAGATTACTTTTATCCTTGTTCAAATAGCTCAGGACCAGACAAAAGGATAAAGGACACATATAAAGTTGCTCTCTTTTTGCCTGCCAGGAGAGGGTAGCAAGGGAGCTATAGACAAAAAGAGCCAAGGTAGTACCTCACCTGTCTGCCAAACCACTTACTTTTACATTTCTCAGGGCAGCAGGTATTAGCTGGGTCAGTGGAGCTCTCTGCAGCTGGCACTATTTCTTCCATTTGGAGCCAGCTATAGTGGCAATGTTCAGACATATTTAAACATGGCGATGGGAGCTGGGAGGAAACATCACTGTAGGGCTTTCCCATGGAATGGACTTGTGTTTGGTATGAATGTGTGGAAAATGATGAGCTTAATGGATGCTCAGCCGAGTATTGCCATTTGCTCAGGCTTCCAGTGGTGAAAATAAAAGACAATTAGAGACATTCCTCCTAGAAGGCCTGCTCTGCGCATCACTCTAGACAGAGTTTTCTTTCCTTGCAGAGAATCTTGGTGTTGTGGATAGTTCTTTGGTAATAGTCTTGGTTTAACCATTTATTTTGCATACACCTTAGCATATGTCCATACTTCAGTGGCATCCTGAATGTGGTGTTGCTATCAATCTCATTTTGATTTGCTGTGGTGATTTCAGTGGAAAATAAAAGTGAGATAAAAGTATGTGATCCTCCTTCCTGGGAAGATGGATGAGTAGATGATGTATGTTCAATACCTAGGATCCCGATAAGAAGTCAGGCCTGTGGCATGCACTTGAAATCCCAGTGCAGGGGAAGTAGGGTCAGGTGGATCTCTGGCTGGCCAGCCTGCCTGAACAGGCAAAGTAAGAGATCTTGTCTCAAATAAAGAACAAGATGAATGACTTTTGAGGAATGATACCTGAAATTGACCCATGGGTTGTACACAAAATGCCTGCAGAGCCATTCACAATGCGACTGACATACATAAACACGAATAAGTAAACTCTGGGTGTTATCTTTAATATTGTACTAGTCATTTTCTTACTGTTGGTGACAAAATGCCAGACAGAAACTCCCTGAAAGAGTTTTGGCTAATAACTATGGGAGTGTCAATAATATTCCCTCTATGTCCTCACTGTTGTTGTATGTTATGAAGAACATGTTAGCAGAGAAGACAGCAGAAATCAAAGCTTCTACCTCAGGGCACAAAGGAAGAAGAGAGACTGACAGAGCAAAGCATTGGGGACCAAATGCACTGCTTAGTGCACACAACCAGAAACCTACTTTATTCTGTCTAGACCCACCATATTATAGTCCCATTGTTTATAAATTTACCAATTAATTGGTGCATTGATAAAGTTTAGGCTTTCAGGATGAACCAGTCTCAATGACATCATCATCTTGCACCCACCACAAGAGTTTTCAAGTCTATTGTTCATCCAGACAATAACATGCAATCCCTGAACTGATGCCAGAAAACCCAGTGTCATTTCTATGAATTCATGTCACTGGTCTTTCATACCCTCACGGTTCTGTTCTGTCTTCCAGCTTGATTTTTAAAAAAATAAAACACTTTATAGGCTGTAGTGTCTCAAAGTAAGCTGTTTGTGTTTGTTTCAAAAGTTGAGACATTCATTCCTTGTTCAAGATAACCATGGATGAGCTGGAATGGGGGTTCAGTAGTTAAAAACACTTTTCATCTTTTAAAGGACAGGAATTTGGTTTTAAGAACTCTTGTATGATAGTTAACAACTGACAGTTGCTCTAACCCCAGGAGAACTGATATCATCTTCTGGCCTCTGCAGGCATGTGCATGCTCATGGTAAAAAGACACATATATACAGACACACACCCCCACACACAAAGTGAGAAAGAGAGACTGAATGGCAGACAGACAGAGACACAGAGAAGCAGTGAGAAATGAATCTGAATAATAGCAGTAAATAATATCACAAATTTCCAAAACTTCAGTCTATAAAATGCTTGAAGTGATGAATATTCATGGCAAAATATTGGCTTTTCTTTCAACTCGTACCTGTGAGAGGTGTGCCAAGTTGGTTATCTACCTTCTGTTACTCTATATATTGCTATGAATCACTTCGGAAGCAAGAATGATTTTAGATTACATCAGATCACACAAAATAATTACTTATTGTACCTAACACTCAGGGTATTGTGGGCAGTTTAATTTTCTATGTTTAAATCAATAGATTTCACATAACTTACATAATGACTAAAAGTGTGAGTTATCCCATGAACCAAATTTAAAGACATTTTTGAGAAGACACAACTTTAGATTGCTTTTAAGTTTTAGACACCAGGGTTTGGAGAGATGGGTCAGCAGTTATGGCTACACTTGTAGAGGGGTTCTGTTCCAATCTTAGCATCCACACAGGCTGACTGGTGACTGATTGGAACTCCAGCCCCAGGGAATCTGAAGTCCCTTTTCTGGACTCCATGTGAATCTGCATTTGTGTACACATATACACAAACATACAAAACATTTGACATAATAATAATAAGCCTTAAAATGTTAGAAACTAGACTTGATCATATCTGTTCTTAGTCTCTGAAATAGAACGCCCCATAAAATATTGGCCAATTGTAAAAGATCATGTGTTATAAATCATGACACTTATCTAAAAACTCTTATTTGACATATTTAGCATCAAACTTAAATGAAGCCCTATGGAATATGTTTTCATAAAAGAGTACAGAAATTAGTTATTTTGCAAAGGCTGATTTTCTAAGCATTGTATATTTAGTGGAGGAATTTAAATAGATTCACAAACCACCCTCTAAACAAGCAGCAACAAGTACAACAATAATATTCTACCACCAAATGGTGTGACTTTTGAATAATAATTTATGGTATTGAGTTTTGGTAATTGTTGACTGTTCATATACTCATCTTACCAGGCAGCAGCAGGCTTCTGCCTTGCATTATCCTCAGACATACGATTTTTTCAATAACTATTATATTATGTTCCAATCTATCTTCAGATCATGACGGAAAATGATAATCTTCAAATTGCTACATTTTTCTCACCACTTGAGTAAACTAATTAAATGGATTCTACTTCTGCATTCCCTGTAAATGCCAAGAGAATACAAACAAATATTGAGGGAATGGACGGAATGCCTAACTATTTGCAGAGTTAGTGATCAGTACACCATTTTGCTTGTAAGTAGAATCCTGACATTATGAACCTGCCCCATCTATTCACATTACTAGGCTGTTATCCAGGATCCTCCTCCCTCCCCTAGGCAAATGTTTTATAAGTGAGTTACATCCCTCAGTCCTTGTTGTCTTTTAAAATAAAAACATATTAGGAACTATATTTTAACTCCGTATATATGAACAAGGATGGCTCCTGGCTTATGGCAAACCTTACCATGACACTTGTTAGCTATGTAACAAGTTAAATCATATAAGTTCTTTTAGTTTTCTGTTGCCAGTAAAAAAGAACCAATGAAACAATTGGCTGAAGTTTGTGACAAATCTCATTTTGTTCATTTATCTCAGAAACGAGGGAAGAAAAAGTTCACTGCAGGTGGTTTCTTTCTTTAGGCCATTTTAGTTGGTCTGGATAATCATAAATATTGAGGACCAGCCTCAATAAAAGCACTTCTTACCAGGGTAGGGGCATGGCAAAATAAAGACAGAAACTACAGGACAGTAGGGGAAGAGAGTTTCAGGGATTATTCAGATTCTGAAATCACCTGCATTTATTTTTCCACAGTTTTTTATACCCTACATAAACTGGGGGAGAAGGTAACAAAAAGCTTCATTAATATGATAGCATGAGACTTCCCATCATCAGCATTCTGTTGCCTAGGTAGCAAGATGACTCAAGTCACCTATAATCTAGTACACTTGGTCAAGTAGGCACAAAACTGTCCCTCCTCGGGTGACCTCATAGTTATAATTGGCAGAGCAGAAGTACATTTGCATATCCTGACCACCTGTTAGGATGGCACCAAGCATTTTTAACTTCAAAAAGGAGCCAGGCAGCCACCTCCTGAGTTAGAAGGTGGGATTAAGCCTTGTTATTCCCCAAACTCTCTGACCATCAAAGAAGGTGGGAAATGGGCCTGCATTTCTCTTTCTCGGCTCCCACACATAAAAAATAATTTTTCCCTTTTAGTTTAAAAGAGAAACTTACACTCACTATAATTATTAACATGTATTGATTTAACTGATCAAAACATTTTTGTTTTAAAGTGACATCACTGATGTCACTGATGCAGATGGCTCAAAGAGGAGCGTGTATTAAGTGTTGGATTTCACAGTTAGATACTATATTTTCCACCCCTGAAAGTGACTGTCTGTACCTAGGAAAAATCAATAGCTTGAAATACTATTATCTCATCATGAACATAACTTTGTTGCTTTTACCCTAGTTGTATAAGCAACTTTGAACAAAACGGGCTACATTTTTACTATTTTCAAAAATAAAGAATTTTGTCCCATAATGTTCATCTCACCCAAGACAAATTTACAAATGCTTTTACTTATCATTAAAAAGACATGTGTGATGTGGGATTCCCCTCTGTATGCTGTGAATACTATTGGTTAATAAAGAAACTGTCTATGGCCTGTGCAGGACAGAATAGAGTTAGGCTTGGAAAACTAAACTGAATGCTGGAAGAAAGAAAGCAGAGTCAAGGAGAAGCCATGTAGTCCTGCCAGAGACAGACATCGTAACTTTACCCAGTAAGCCACAGCCTCATGGTGATACACAGATTAATAGAGTTGGGCTAATTTAAGATATGAGTTAGCCAGAAATACATTTAAGCTATTGGCCAAATAGTATTGCAAATAATATAATTTCTGTTTGATTATTTCAGGGCTAAGTAGCTGGGAACAAACAAGTGGCCTCCTACTATAAAGTGGTGCCAACTTGGACAACTGCATCCAAATAAAACCTAAAAAAGCTTGGGAAGTAATTTTAGACACAAAAGAAAAGAGTTAACATGGCTCTTGATGGCAGCATTTTCTCAGCTGAGCTGTTTGCTAGAGGCAAGCACTTCTCATTTAAGAGAAATTTCCTGACTCAGCTTTAGCTGCAAAAACATTGCAGCTTTCTTAAGAGGCCCCACCACAAAACACTTAAATGGTGCTGATGAATAGCTGACAACATGCTTCTTGGTGGTGGCATGGACCTTGAAACTCCATAGAGTTCTGGCAATAAACATGGTTCCCACCAGTACCTCTAAAATGAAGCTACACTCTCAGAAACCTAAGGTATGAGGTAGATCCAGTCGTCAAAGCCAAGGCTTTAATCCTAGCCATATTGCTTAGCAAATTAAAGAGTCATGTGGTCAGACAAAGAGAGATATACAGTAAAGATAAATTCAGATGAAAAGAAACTCTAAATTGTTTACAGTGTGTTTAAAATATATGTAGGCTTGGGAGAGAAAGAAAAAAGGATAAAGTTCTTAAAATAAGAAAGAAAGAAAGAAAGAAAGAAAGAAAGAAAGAAAGAAAGAAAGAAAGAAAGAAAGAAAGAAAGAAAGAGAGAAAGAAAGAAGGAAAGAGAGTAGTTGGGTGTGGTGGCACACACTGTAATATCAACACTTGGGAGGCAGAGGCAGGCAGATCTCTGTAAGTTCAAGGACAACCTGGTCTATAGAGTGAGTGTCAGACAGCCAAAGATACACAGAGGAACCTAGTCTCAAAACCCCCCCCAAAATAAAAATAGAAATAAAAGAAATAAAGTTTAAAATAAAGCCACGTAAAGATGAAAAATGCACAGAGAGTCTGGATACTGTATGTTATTGTGTTTTCTTTGAATAGTTTGATGGCTGAGAAAGGAACAATTGCTAAAAGACATTTGATTGCAAATGCTTCTGGATTAATAGAACATATATATTTTGAAAATATTTTGACTTCAAAATTTAAATCAAAAGATATGTTACTTTGGAGAAGAGGTTTTGTTTTAATTTCCACAGGAAATGAGAGGCTCTGGATTCATTCTGGGTTAAGAAAATCAGGTTTGATCAAGGAAGACCTCCTGAAAAATCTCCAATAGGAGTGGATGGTTCACATGATCCAATATTTCAGAGAACCTCTGTTGAAATTTTCTCTGAGTTCTACATCCAGAACACTTTCAAGACTACAGACTGAGATGATCAAGCCTCACAGAATATTCCAGTCATGACTTGACTATAATTCAAAAGTTTCTTTAGGTCCCCATAAGATTTTCAGCACCCTAATCAACAGGAAGGAGCCTGTAAAACTATGCCCACATTCCTAAAATAATGGATTATAAATATTTATCTTTGTTTAGAGTGTTGGTTACAAGTTGTTATGGATAATGGTCTGGAAAAAAGGTAAACAAAGGAGATAAGATTTAGATTTCTTGTTTTGAAAAAAAAACAGGGAGAATTGCTGTGAGACAATGATCTTGTATTGTTTTAATAAAGCACTGACTGGCCAGTAGCCAGGCAGGAAGTATGTGTGAGGCAATCAGGCAGGAAGTAGAGGTGGGGTGATGAGAACAGGAGAATTTGGGGAAGAAGAAATGGTCAGTTTGCAGTAGTCAATCAGACACAGGGGAAGCAAGATGAGGATGCCTCAGTGATAAAAAAGTACCAAGCCATCTAGCTAACACAGACAATAATTTTGGGCTAATGTAATAAGAGTTAATAAGAAGCCTCGGGTAATAGGCCAACCAGTTTATTATTAATTTAATGTAGACCTCTGTTTATTTCTTTGGGATCTGGTGGGACCCTCTGTCAACACATTTGTTTTGAATTTCTTTAATAACAGCATTCTTCTCTATATATATGCATATTATTATATGTGTCAAAATAATTTAGCATGTATTGTTTTTGAAGCCATCATTTTCTATTTAAAATAAATAGTTCAAAAATTATTTATCATTTTATGTGTTTGTGTGTTCTTGGATGGATGCATATGTACCATGTGCATATAATGTTCTAAGAGGCCCTAAGGGTCCCATAGACTCTGCAATTGCAGTTATTGTAGATGGCTGTGAGCTGCCTGACATGGGCATTTGAAACCAAACCTGGATCCTATGGAAGATCAGTATATTCTCTTAACAATGAGCCATCTCTCCAGCCACAAAATATATTACACAAAAAGAAACACATAAGGAAAAATTATTAATCATCCAGAAATATGTATCACTATGTAGACTTATTTTTATGGTTACTATTTCTTCAAATGTTGAGTATTTAATCCATCTCAGTACTTATTGCAGCATTTGAACTCACACATTCCTGTCACTTCAAAATTATAATTATTTGGAGTTACACAGACTGGGATATCAGAATACATCATATAAGACTGTTATTAATATTGTTTAAGGGAAATTAATTTAACTCAAATAAAGTATCTTTTATTCTCGAGTCAAGGAGATGGCTCTGTGGGCAAAGTGTTTGCCATACACACATGAGGTCCTAAGTTTGATCTCTAAAACCTAGATTAATGCCAGACATACTGGTAGGCACTGGTAATCTCAACATTGGAGAGGTAGAGGCAGGTAGATCCTTAGCTTCAGTGACCACTCAGCCTCACCATTTGGTGAGCTCCTATTTTGGTGAAAGACATTTAAAGAATTACTCAACATTCTTAGTCATCTGGAAAATGCAAATCAAAACATCTCTGAGATACCATCTTACACCTGTGAGAACGGCTAAGATTAAAATCACTGAAGACAGCTTATGCTGGACAGGATGTTGAGTAAAGGAAATACTTTCTCACTGCTGGTGGGAGTGAAAACCTGTACAGCCACTTTGAAAATCATTATGGTGGTTTTTCAAAAAATTAGGAATCAATCTTCCTTAAGAACCAGCAATACCATGCACAATCACATTTGCTCAATTATGTTCATAGCAGAAATATTCATAATAACCAGAACCTGGAAACAACCTAGATGCACCTCAACTGAAGAAAGGATAAAGAAAATGTGATACATTTACACAATGGAGTAGTACTACACAGTGGTTAAAAAAAAAGAAAAAAAAACCAAGGTGGGGGAAGTGGGAGAATGGGAGGGAGGGGAGATCTGTGGTTGATATGTAAAATGAAACTTTTAAATGAAAAAAATTATAAAAATACTCTTCCTCACAAACTAAGATAGAGAGAAGTAAGGGAAGACACCCTGCATCAAACTCTGGCCAGTGCATGCACACACACACAAAGAAATCTTGAAACTCCCATACAGAAAACATTTTTCTAACAATGTTTTTTTAAGCATAAAAATGATGCATTTTCAAAACAGAAATCTATCTATCTATCTATATATAATTTTCATTCACAATAGTTTAATCAATTTTTCAAAATTTAATCAATTTATTTTTAAGTTTTAACATATCACGGTTATGAAATTGAACTTGCCCTACTCTGAAACATGAGGGCCTACTCGTTGGGGTTTCTGTCCTGCCCAGTTCCCACAGCCAGTAAGCCCCAAAGAAAATCACACAGAGAGTCTGCATTAATTATAAACTGATTGGCCCATTAGCTCAGGCTTCTTATTAGCTCTTGTAGCTTATATTAACCCATTATTTTTATCTATGTTAGCTACATGGCTCAGTACCTTTTTCAGTGAGGCAGGTCACTTCCTGCTTCTTTGGTGGTCTGGGCAGGACGAGGGAGGAATGGCCTTCTGCCTTCCCAGCATTCTCCTGTTTTCATTGCCCCACCTTTACTTCCTGTCTGGTTGTCCCACCTATACTTCCTGCCTGGCCAATCAGCATTTATTTAAAACATGATTGACAGAATACAGACAATTCTCCCTCACTACTACTCTGGCTGATTTGGGACACATGGGACCAGTGAGTTATACAGAGCAATCAGCAAAATAATTTTCCAAACAACAGATTCATGAAGGGTTTATTCCTCTCTGTGATCTTATGCCTTATTCATCTGCATGCTTAGGGCAAAGAATGTATTGGTCATTGTGTCTTTTAGTACATATTAATATTGGCCACCCAGTAACTCTTGATTATTTTAGTACAATAGCATTTTTAATTCCCTCCACTTTGAGAGCAAACTGAGAACAACTGAAATGATCTTACCTTTTCTTATTAATATATACATTTCTTTCCAATTTTAGAACTTCATTATTTATTATGAGTGTATGTGTGAACATGATATGTGTGTGTGGGGGGGGTGTCAGTTCTTTCCTCTATGATAAGAGTACAAGGGAATGAGCCAAGTGATCAGACATGGCAGTAAACTGGCATCAAGTTCCCATATGTTTTGAGTCATTTTACCAGTTGGGTATTTATTTTTTTAAAATGTAGCAGCTTAGCAAGCATCTCCTTAGAAGTCAGAAAAACTGTTCCAGATAATTCTGTTTCCATTCCCATTCATGGAAAATTCCACCAAAGTACCTTGTATATCCTCTAGTAAGGTGGGGTGGTAGGAGTGGTTGCTCTCTTCCTCTCAGCTTTAGGAAAATCATAATTTTAGTCTCAAGTTCAGACCATTACACCTGCATCACCACCCATCAGAAAGAAGTCTCCATCAAAATCAACCAGACAAGTCTCCCAAGGGAGTATTGGGTTTTTTTGTTTGTTTGTTTTGTTTTGTTTTTGGTCTAAATCAGGAATGATCCAAACATTTGCTAAGTCTTTGATCACTGAGGATTTGCTGAGACTTAACATCCTGACACTGGAATTCAGAAGCAACCAAAAGCAAGAATCTCCAAGAGTCTATGCTTGTCTTCTTACTTCCTGGTGGAGCCAAGTCTTCATCCATGGCCACAACTAGTCAATCCTCCTGGCATGAAACAAGATAACCACCCAAGGAAATGCTGTAGCATGAAGAAAGTCAAGACTGGATCAGAAGAAAAGAATAAATAACTAAAACAGGTGGAAGATCTCTGAAGAGCTTCCTTCTAGATGCTACTGAATGTGTGCTACTCACAAAGTCAGTTATTTCAAATGGAAACAAAAGGTTCTTGCCACTACCATGAGTAACAATCAGTTTAAGGAAAAGTAAAACCAAATAATACGTACATGTACAGAAATATGTTTAAGATTTTTGAGACTAGGGCAACAAGTTTTGCTTAAAAAGAATATTTTCAAAGCTCTCTCTCTCTCTCTTCCCCTTTCTTTCTCTCTCTGAGATGTTTGTGCCTGTGTCTATCTGTTTATGTACAAGTATTGATTAACATACAATCAGAATCAATAGAGGAAGAGTAGATAAAAATTACAATGGGTCAGAATAGAAAAGATTAAGTACCCCCCAAAATGTAATTGTTTTCATTATCTATGCTAGACTCATTGTTAACTTATTTTCTCATTCTAGCAAATAAACAGGAAATTCTTCTTTGGATGGCAAGGTGATTCCATAAAAAAATCTATATGATTCACATTATAAGTATTATGCATAGATACAAATGTTCTTGTTATGCAATAAAACAAGATCTCCTACACATTTATAACTAATGAATTTACAGGGGTAAAGGCATGCCAATGTTGCCACAGAACAGTGTGGGAATTAGGAATTTTTTATGGCTACTAAATGCTTAAAATTTATATTATTATGTAGGATAACTGTGTTGGTAGTTTTTTTTTCTCTAAGAAAAGATACTATGAACATGGCAACTCTTACAAAGAAAACATTTAATTGGAGTGACTCACATCCAATTGCAGAGGTTCAGTCTATTATCATTATGACAGAGAGCGTGATGGCATATGGGCAGATGTGGTGCTAGAGCTGAATGTGCTATATCTTGCAGGAAAAGGGAAGCTGACTATCAGTCACACTGATGGAAGTTTGAGCAATAGAGACCTCAAAGCCTTCCCTCATAGTGATACACTTCCTCCAAGAAGATCATATTCACTCTAAAAAGCCATACCGCCTAGTAGTGCCAATCCTTATGAAATTATGAGAGATAATTACATTCAAAGTATCACATTCTACTCAGTCACCTCCATAAGCTTGCAGCAATATCATAATGCAAAATGCATTTAGTCCAACTTCAAAAATCCCCATAATCTATCATAGTCTCAACAAGTTTTGAAAGTCCCAAATTCAAAGTTTCTCCTGAGATTCATATAATCTCTTTACTGCAATCCCCTATAAAATTAAAATCAAAAGCACAGGTCATATACTTCCAACATATAAAGACACAGGATATACACTAGCATTCCAAAATTTGGGGATGGGAGCATAGTGTGGAATTAGTGGACCAATGCAAGGTCAAACACCAGCTGGCAAACCTACAAACTCTGCAAGTCCATGTCTAATGTCAAAACACTCTTCAGACTTCCAACTCCACTCATCTCTTGACTGCAACATACTTCTTTTACTTGGGCTGGTTCCCCTCACTGCTAGCAGCCATCCTAGGCAAGTGCCCCATGACTCTAGCATCTCTAACATTTTTGATTCCCCAAGGCAATCCAGGCTTCAGCGTTACAGTTTCACCCACTGAACTCTGTACTACTTCCATTCAGGGACATCCATGATACATGCCTGGCCTCAGTGATTCTGTAACTCCTTCCCTCTATCTTTAACTTTAAAACCAGAAATATGTGGCCAAAGCTGCCATGTTCTGCTGATTGCTGAGGCTGGAACATGGCCCCTCATTTAAATACATCTTCACCAGCTTTCCATCTTTCACTAGCTAAACTTAGCCTGTCCTGAAACTTGCTCTGTAAATCAGACTGGCCTCAGACTCAGAGATACACGAGCGTCTGTTTTTACCAGCGCTGGGATGGAAAGTGTGCACCACCAAACCAAGCTCTAAGCTTTTCTTCAGTTTCTTTCCAAAAGTTAGAAATTTATCTGGGGTGTGCTCTTGCCCTGAGGTCACCACTCCTTCTATTCAATTTCTTAATCCCTTTATCTCCTTGAATACAGGATTTAGCTCCATCCCACTTCCTGGAGCTTTTTCTTTTTCTCTTTAAAATTTACTTTTTGTACTCAGCTTGCTCTTTTGCATTATAAATCTTCATTAGAGTTACCACAAACAACCACACAACAGAGTCTAATACTAGGTTGTGTTGAGGTTTCTTCTGCCAATGAAATTAATCCAAACCTATTTAGCCTCAGGCAGACTCCAGACGTGGGCTAAAGGTGAACACTTGTTTTTTTTTTTTTTTTTTTTTTAAATATCACAAGAACGATCTCTAGGCAACATACTAAAATTATCCTCTGAGCATTCTGAGTGAGCCCCTGACACTTCAAATAACCCTTAGCACTTCTGTCTTTCACATTCCTACTAGTATGGCCCATTAGCAGTACCCAAAACATTCTACTGCTTTTGAAACCCAAAATACCAGTGTTTAAATTCCTAAAAAAAAAAAAAAAAAAAAATCTGGTCATGCTTGTCACGACAATACCCCAGTTCTTGGTACCAGCTTCTTTTTAGTTAGGGTTTTGATTGCTTGAAGAGATACTATGACCACGGCAATAAAGAAAACATTTAATTGGGGTGGCTCACTTACAGTTGCAGAGGTTCAGTCTGACTGGGATCACAGCAGTGTGGAGGTAAATGTGGTTCTGGAGCTGAGAGTGCTACGTCTTGCAGGCAACAAGAAGTTGACGGTCATTTACACTGAAGGAAACTTGAGCAAGCAATATCCAAAAGCCAACTCTCACATTGACATACTTCCTCCAATAAGACAATACCCATTCCAACAGAGTCACACCTCCTAATAGTGCTGCTCCCTATGAGCTTATGGGGACATCTACCACAATAACCCACTAGAGAATAGTTACTATCATTTGTGCAAATAATAGCTCATTATACATTGGTGATTCTAAGAGTAAGTCTAAAGTTGTGTTCATTCACAAGCATTGGTTCATTTATACCATTTCTACCACGCTTTAATAACTTGAATAATGATGAATGCCCAGAATATATTTTTTTTACACTTATCCTGCAGGAATACTGTAAGCGTTTAGTGTTCTACTACTGGTACTGATCACCCTGTGTCTGTTCTGTGGTGGTGTAGGGTAGGCACTGATAAAACATATTACCACTGCTCCATTATGGAGTACCTATTTTCATACTTGCTAGGACAGAATGGTTGGTGATAATTTTTGAGCAAAAAATTAGTTAATGAGAATATAGTGTTATATACATGATAATATAATATAGTATAAAACATAATATAACAACAAATATAACAATACAATGAATAAATATTTACAGGAAGATAAAATAATAACTCAATAATATATTTTATGTAACTCAAAATATTCAAGAATTCAAATTAAAAATTATAAATGTGATATGCTAATCATTCTCATGGTTTTTATAATCAGGTAATTATTTTCCAGTTCCAGAGCATGTGCACAATTGAAGAGCTCCAGATTCACTCATTGTGTTAACATGAAGACATCTTGGGCATGTTTGTTACTCTTAATCATGATTTAAGGACTGATACCAAGACAGCCTTTAGTTTTCTTTCTTTGCTTCTTTCTCCCTTTCCTTCCTTCTTTCTTTGTTTCCTTCCTTCCTTCCTTCCTTCCTTCCTTCCTTCCTTCCTTCCTTCTTTCCTTTTTTCCTTCTTTTGCTCCAAATATCAGAAGCAACTTATAGGAGGAACAAGCTTTTAGAGTCCTTTACCAAGGGACATCACAGTAGGAAATCAAATAGGAACTTGAAGCAGAAACCATGGAAGAACACGGATTGATACATCACTTGCCCATGCTTAACCAGATTTGTCATCAGACTGTGACCTCCCATCTAGGGATGGAATGGTATACAGTGGGCTGGACATTTTTGCATGAAGTAACAGTCCTTTTCTGACATGCCTAGTTGAGAGTCCCTTCTCAAGTGACTCAAAATTATGTCAAGTTGACAACTAAAGCTAACTATGACAGCAGGTGAATGATTTTAAATATCTAACCATTCCTTGGGGTGACTTCTTCTTAAAATATATGTCATAGATCACTTGTATCAGTGTAATCTTAGATACTTACAAACCTTAATGGAAACCTTCTATTAAGGGGCACTAATTAAGGGAAACTCTGAACTGAATAATAAATATTCAGCTAGCCAGGTGTTTCTTCTGTAGATGAATGATGGAAAAGTCAGCTCTTTGAAAATACTCTCTCCCAATAAACAAATGTTGTACAAATAGATAGCACATGAAATCATTAATATCTCAGAGCCAAATCAATTCTCATCTTGACTTCTCATGAGAGTGAGCACAGTGGGGAAAATATGGAATACATCAGTGTCATAGCCTCAGAAACCATATTCTTCATTTTTCACTGTAGCGCCACAAAGCAATATAATGTGTTGCTAGTTGTTCAGCTGTCAGAGATACATAATCTTTATAAAGACTGAGATGAATTGCAGTATCCACATAACACACAGTATATCTATGAAAACCGTGCCTTGCAGAATGGCAGGTGCTCAGGAAATATTTGATTCAGGAGTGAAGGGAACTTTCTCTTTACAACGTAAATGTGAGTCATTTAGCCACACATTGAACAAAATGTGTATCTTCAGAGAATGTGTGAAATGAGAATAGATTATAACCACAAAGTTGTCACTTCGTCCAACTTCTCCCAAATGTTTGTATGTTTTCATGTTTTTCTCCTGAGGAAGAAGAGTGAACGTGAAAAGTTCACAGTTGTGAGCACTGTGTTTACTCTCACCAAAACATTCACATTCTAGAAGCAGATACTGGAGCTGGGGAGATGGCTAAGGGGAAATAACCATTGCTGTGTAAAGGACCTGAGTTTAAATGTCAAGGATCCATATAAAGGTAAAAGTCCAGTGTGAGGGCAGGTACCTGTAATCCCAGTATGGAGTATGAAGAGACAAGAGAACTCCTTAGGAGTTCACTGGCCAGCTGGTCTCAATGAAAAGGCAAGGATCCAAGTTTAGTTAGAGACCCTGTTTTTATTTAAAACTGAAATCTTAAAGTGCAGAAAAATAGTGTCTATAAAGTTCTCATACCTAAATAGCACATTTACAAAACCCTTCTGCCCCCAGACTTGGGGAATATCACAAGTGGGCCAGAACAATATAAAAACTGGATGATGGGAGGTACGCTCTGAAATTCTGCTTTCTAGACAAGGCTTGGTTATTTCACCCATGAACCCACTGCAGCTGTGGTTACCTGAACAAGGTCAAGTAAACAGTATCAGTTAGTATTCTAGTAGGCAGGACCAATTGAACTCAGTCTGTTACTAACAGAAAAACGAGAGGCTATAAGGTGAGGAGAGAGATGTGTTTAGTATACCTGGTGCAGAGGGAAAGGGAGGATTTGGGGTCCATATGATCAGGATGATTTGTTTATATGTTTGTAATTGTTAAAGAACAAGTAAAAGAGATTCTGTTAAAAATATGACCTTTGTGTAGCCCCACATGGGTAAACACATGTGCATACTTCTACAAAACCACACAGAAATAAATACTCCAAGAGATCCTCTTTAATACTTGAGGATTCTCCCACTGTTGTGATTACATTATGGTGATGGGAATGAGGAGAACTTCCAATATTTATTATTATTATTATTATTATTATTATTATTATTATTATTATTATAGAAAGAGTCACCTACAGTTTGCTCCCCTCCTTAAATGTGGCTCAACTCATTCACAGTTTCTCTTTCCACAGATGTCACCCATCTTGGGTTCTTTTAGAATATTTTCTTTCAGAACAGAATAGTTTCAGGTTCATGGGTGCTCTTTTATTGGATTGATGGATTTAAGCAAAGCTTTTCTGGTTTTCATTTATACTATGTGTCTGGTCTTGGCGCTGATTAGAATGGTATTCCAGCACAATGCACAGAGACGGCTGGCACCAAAGGTAGTGTTGAATACTGCAGTCTTCCTAAGCACAGTGTGGCTCTCTTTCTTTCACACTTCTATTTTGCTTGGTAACTATAATCCATTCACAGAGCATAAAACTTGTCTAACTCTGGCCCTAAGCAACCGTGACTCCTTTTATGTAGAGAGAAGATCATTGTTTTAGAGAAAAACAACAAGATTTTAACTATGGGATACATTTCTTAGAAACAATAGAATTAAATTCAAATCAGCTCTCCTCAGAGTTTCAATTCTGAACAAAGCTTATCAGAAAGGGGCAGATGGGGACAGTAAAGGCTGTGAAATTTAATTGGATGGAAGTAAAATAGAACTTGGCTTGTACAGTCTTCTGATTTTTAAAAGACCCCAAATTAATTAACTCAGGGGAGTCTGAGCTAACAGTATCTTTGTTACAACTGAGAAAAATAAAATAAAATCATGAGAATACCCAGCAGCAAGGTATCCATACTTTGAATTTTATAACCTCAGAGACAAATTAGTGATCTGTGCGAGAAACCTTAATATAATGGGTAAAAGTGGCTTGTACAATTCTTTTATCACAAAACTATCAGTCTTTTCTGTTAACTATTCATTTATCTTGTTATTGTGATGATGATGATGGTGGTGGTGGAGGTGGTGCGTGTGTGTGTGTGTGTGTGCGTGTGTGTGTGTGTGTGTGTGTGTGTGTGTATAGGCCAGAAGACAATTTTGAGTGTCATTTTTCAAGAACCATCCTCCTTTTTCTTTTCTTTCTTTTTTTCTTTTTGAGACAGAGTTTCTCATTATAACCTGGAACTTGCAAAGTAGCTTAAGCTATTTGGCTAATGAAGTCAAGTATCACACTGTCTTCTCCTCCCCAGAACTGGAATTTCAATTGTCTGCCACCATGCAGCTTTTCCAATAGGTAGACTTTGGAGATAGACCTCAAGTCCTCAGCCTTACAAGGCAAGTACTATAGAAACTGAGATATCTCCCAATCATACTTTTCATTAAAAAACAATTATATATATATATGTGTGTGTGTGTGTGTGTGTGTGTGTGTGTGTGTGTGTGTGTGGTGTGTGTATGTATGTATGTTTTGCTTATCTGTATGTATATGCACCATTTGCAAGAGTGCATGCCTAGTTGCCATGGAAGTTAAAAGAAGGAGTCAGATTCCCTGAAGCTGGTGTTATGGATTTTGAATAATCATAAGAGTGCTGGAAACCAAACCTAGGTCCTCTGGAAGAGTGGTGAGTGCTCTTAATTGATGAAGTATCGTACAAGCCCCACTACTGTTTATTTTTAAAATATTTGTTTATTGTACAGTTCCATTAACATTTAAAAGAAAGCATCTTGTTTTGTGATCATTGTTTTTTCTAAAGGAGAAGGAAAATTTCAGTCCAAGAAAGCACATATATTTGTTAGCGTTTATATGCATGAATGTAGACATGCTCCTTCCATTTTAAACCAGCGGGCAGTGAGAGGTATCTTCAAAATATATGATTCATGTGAAATAAATTAGGCATTTGGTTATGAACTAAGATGAGGCTGAGTATGACTAACATGATAGCAATAGACTTTGACATAATTTTAAGACATGTTATACTAAAATTCATCAAATGTACAGAAAATGTGACAAGAATCCTAAATTTTAATACTAAAAATGATAATAGAAAGACTTTGGGGGAAAAGTATTTTCAAGTGCTATAAAATCAATAAGTCAACTCTGAAATAATGTTTTGAGTAAATGTCAGAAATTATCTATTGATTTGTCTTTTTCCTGCCCATTCCTGCTTGCTTTTAAGTTGCTTTCAAAATTATTTGCTTGGTTCACATTGCTAGCCTGAGGGGTAAAAAATGCAAAACCAGACAGTTCTCTTTACTGTGGTATTTTAAATTTCATTTATTTTCCCTATATTTCCCTCCAAAATGTCTATGGTATTGTCAGCCTTCATCATGAGAAGCCCTCAAGAAGCTGTGGTATCTGTTGTACACACCCCTCCTGTTAGCTATTCTCTCAGGCAGAACAGCTGAATGGTGTGATAACAGCAGGGAGAAAGGCCTTCATTAAAACTACATTAATGATCTCTATATTCACCATCACTGGTAGTTTTCTTATTGTTCCTTTGCATCCTTGTGTGACAAATATTTAATATTCACCATGAACACAGTACTCTGAGATACAGTTAGGAAGCATATGCACTAGGAATCCTTATTAATAAATATGGCAAAATGCATCATCCAGTGTAGGAGGTTCTTCTGTTCATGTGTTGCTTTCATTGGTTAATGAATTTAAAAAACTGCTTCGGGCCTGATAGGGCAAAACTTAGGTAGGCGGAGAAGACAAAACTGAATTCTGGGAGGAAGAAAAAGAGAAAGCCACCATGAAGCCACCAGAGTCAGACATGCTGAATCTTTCCCGGTAAGCCACTGGCACTTGGCGATACACAGATTAATAGAAATGGGTTAAATTAAGATGTAAGAATTAGCCAATAAGAAAGTAGAGCTAATGGGCCAAGCAGTGTTTTAATGAATACAGTTTCTTTGTGGTTATTTCGGGTGTAAACTAGCCAGGTGGCCGGAACAAACAAGCAGCCCTCTCCCTTGCAACAATCATCTGCATGTTTATTTTTTTTCCACAGGAAGTACATGGTTCAGAAAACTAGGGGTTCTGGAGTGCTTCAAAATCCAGACAGCCTTGAAGTCTCTTCAGACTAATTTTTGAGGGATTTTTTTTTCAATACTGAGATAATTTGTCACTAAATTCTCATTGGGAAAGGACAAATGCTTGGTACAAGAAATTCCAAGTCCATTTTAAGAACTTTTAAACCACCCTTGTGGAATAATCATTTTGACTAGAGGGGACTGGAGGGATCTGGATGGGTTGAAATAATGCTCAACTTCTCTCTACCAGGCTCCTCTTCCAGTCTTTTGCCTTACCAATTGATAGCCATCATGCATTGGTCCTGCGTTAGTGTACCAAAGAATACTTTGTTCTTTCATGCTAGCATCAAAACAGACATGAGAGAAGACATCTGTACATGTGGCCCACCTGAATCTTCCATACAAGAGAAATGCATACACTGGGCCTGGCTTTCTTCTTTGTTCTGAAATGTACAAGAAGCCTCAGACTTTCGGCAGAGAGTGCACTGCAGCTTCAACTGCTTTTAATTTAATTTAACTTTTTAAGCTGTGTGTGTGTGTTTGAAGGTATGTTATTCTAGGCTTGCACCTGTAGATGACAAAGTTTTACATCAAAATGACTTTCTTCTCTCTCTCTGCCCCTTAGTTTTTGACACGGGGCCTTACAGTCAACCAAAGCTCACTACTTGCTTCAGGCTTCCTCTTGTCTTTATTCTCCTGGACTGGGGTCACAGTATCATGTGCTGATCATGCTTTTACCTGGATTCTGGGGATCAGAAATCATGTCCTCATGCTTGCCTAGCAAGCACTTGGCACACTGAATGATTTCTCAGGTTCTTGGCTCCTTCCCCCGCGCCCCCCCCCCTTTTTAGAAAGAAGGACAGAAGACAGAGTGAGGAGGACTGTGTACGGGGAGAAGCTTGCTTGGACTAATGCAGTTAGGCTACAGTGATGATCTCTGATATCTGCACACTGTGCCCAAGAAGCAGCCAGGGTTTGCCTCTGAAAGCTAGGGCAGCAAGTAAGCCATGGCACAACACAGAAGAGCCTTTATTTCACGGAAAGCAACTAATAAACTCCCACAACAGAAGCCTGTTTGATGGAAAAAGACAGAGAGAATGTGTCAGGAGCAGAAAAAAATTTACAAAGAATTCAAACTGAAATTTAGTAATAGAGAGCTAATGTACTGAAAAAATAAGCTTACTGCTAACTGTAAAGACACAGCCAAGAAGGAGAGGGAATTAGTGCCAGGTTAATACATAAATCAAAATTTTGCAATTATGCAAATGAGAAAAGCAAAGACTTTACTTCATTTCCATCTGATTCCAGAATAAAGGCCCTAATTTTGATGAATATATGAAATGATTTTAAGAAAGGGAGATGATGAAGTACAGCAAACTGGAGATATCAATCTTCTTCTGAGAAAGAAAGATGATTAAATTTTACACATGGATATAATATATGTATTTAAAACATGTATATGAATACATATGCTGCTATAAATATCTTCTAAATTATAACTTATGTATTTAAAACATAACCTTCATTTTTATAACCCATTGTACTCTTCATAACATCTTCTGCACAAGTCGATGTAGATAAGGTTCAGAGCATCAGTTCAGTCTGAAGATACTTAGTGGCTTGCTTAGCTAAATCAAGGATTTCTGTTTGAAAAATTGTGAAGCATGGGACTACGAGATGGCTGATGACTGAATAAAAAAACATGTGCTGCTCTTGCACAGGACTAGAGTTCATATCCACACTCATATCTCACAATATAGTCCTCTTCGGTTCTCCTTATGCACTTGCACATAGGTGGCACACACACACACACACACACACACACACACACACACACACACACACACACACATAAACCTTCAGAAATATAGTGCATTTAGTCACATTAAATTTATAATTTTGGAAATAAAAGATTATACATTGCTTTGACAAGCATGGTTGGGGAAGAAGTAAAGGGTACTCAGGGTTTACATTAATTTAAAGCTCAGTTTCACAAAAAAAGATAGGAAGCTACAGATGTGGAGAAACACACATGAAGGCTAAAGGCAAAAGCACTTTTAAATTCACAATATAAGGCAATGGGCAACTAGGTTTGGTTTGCAACTCACGGACACTTATTGTATGCCCTTTGATGGTAGAACATTCCGTTTTCTTCCAGTTTATCTAGTTTTTCCCTTCAGATTTAAGGATTGGGAGCCATGTTTTCCTAACTTTTGACATAAGGACAAACAGATGAGTGGGTGGTGAGAATTTTGGAAGGCAAACCAAGTTGATGCCAAATATATTGAAAAACCACAGAACACACATGCAAAATTGTACAAAGCAAGTGTTTAAAAGCAGGAAATACTTTGGAAAAAGGAAGGCCTAAGAATGTATTTTTAGTATAACTGACACAATAGCTTCTAAAATGGTATATGGTGTGTTATAAGATAAAGCCACTCACTGAGCAAAATGGAGAATCTGGTCAGAGGAGAGATTTGAACCAAGGAGTCTGGTACCAGGTAAGCTAAAGATACTTAGGGCTCCCATATACTGATTACTGTTGACAGCCGATGAAGCAGCATCCTGGCCCTACAAGTGAGTCTCATGAGAGCTAACCAATTAAGATTCATTTTCTCCCTTTTCTTTCTTAAACTACCATTTAAATGGAGGTGAGAAAGAACACAGAAGGACCCTGCGAATGCTGAGCAAGTGCTGTCTATCCAAGCTACACTTCCAATCTCATTTATTTGTTTATACATATATCACTTATTTTAATATAAGGGCTAGTTAAATTTGCCAGGCTGATCTTGGACATGAAAGTCCTCCTGCCTTACTGTTCCTTGCTCCTGGAAATATAAGAGCACACTCTTGGTTCCACCTCATCTAATTACTAAACCATCTTTCTTTTAAGATGTTGCCTTTGTTGCTACAGAACACAAAATCACATGTTGTGATCTTTAAAACAAAATTTGATTTATTTTATCTCTGTGATACCATTGCCTCTCAATTTAGACTTTAAGGATTACTATACAATAGCATCACTGCAATTGACTCAAAAAATAAAAAACCTCATGGACTTAAGTGGCATTTGCTAGGACTCATGTTGATAAAGCAGATATTAACAAATTCTAAGAGCCAAACTGTGTACTGATTCAATGTGAAATTCAATCTCTGGGACTCTTTCTTCTGAACACGTATGCTCAGCTTCCCTTCCTTGTGTCTTGGCTTCTATCATCATCCATATGCTGCTGACTTCTGATATATTATATAATTTATATTTATATAGTTTCCAGACTTTTCCTCCAAATATCTTACAGAGTTGTCTCCCTTTGTCTTAATGCATTCCATTTTCCCATCTCTCACAGAAAACTCAGAGTTATCATCAAATGCATTATTTCTATAAATGGTTCACCATCTACTAATCCTGTGAAGTGTATCAATGTAGTCCAAACACGACCACCCCTGACAAGGCTATTGTAAAGCACCATTGTTTTTCGGTGACACTATAAAATGTGGGGTTTAGTGGTTTCTTGAATGAATAATTTGACTTTTAGCAGCCTTTCATATATTCTTTGCAAATGCTACATTTTCAGCAGGCCTTGCACCATTCATCTTCTCACAGTGGGCAGATCTGCCACTGCATTCTCTAATTCCACAGGGCCAATTCTTTTGCCAGCTCTCTGCACCCTCCTTTTTCACAATCTCATCTAACCCACTTCAGCCTTCATATCTTCAAATAAGCCCCTTATGACATAGTCATACTGCATCTGAACATGTTGTCTTCTACATGGCTGTCCTTTTGGGAAAATACCCAATCGGTAGTTTCTTCAGTGCTTTAGAGCTGTGGTACAATGGAGGTGTTTGATGGCTACTATGTGTCACACTTGTCACAGAAACAGCAATCTATACCTCTTACTTGGCTAGGCTTCATCTGTAGTGATTATAGCTACATAGAGAATGTTAGATACACACAAACACAAACACATAAGCATACTATGTCATAATCATTAAAACATTCAAATTTTTCTCACAAAATCTCCTTAGTCTTATATCCAGTACTCTTGATTCTTCCTGTTACTCACATGAGTTACTTAGAACTGTGAAAAATCTAAAGCACCGAAGAAGCTAGATGACTTTCTCTGCATATTTTAGCTGTCTTATAATGAAGAGGTGTCCTTTTCATGGCCTATTTGTGATATTCTTTTTCTTGAAATTTTGGTGATGCTGGTGTTTATAATGGCTTGTAAGTGTAGTGTTCCTAACTTAAAGAAAGCTGTGACATGTCTTTCAAAGAAAATATGTGTGTTGAATGAAATTCTATCAGGCCTGAATTACAAACAGTGAGCTATGAGTTCATTATTAGGGGAATGATAGACTTTACACAGATAAACTTGTGAATCACAGTGATAAATACCCACTGATTGACAAAAGTTGAGTAAACTGAGGCTTTCAACTCTGTATTTTCATCATAGAACCAATGGTTTCGATTGTATGTACTTCATCAAAGCTGAGCACAGCAGCACATACTGTAATCACCGGGAAGGGAGAGAATACAGGAGGATCCTGGGGACTTAACCATCCAGTCCTTCTCAGTGAGGTGGGTGGTGACTTCCACTTTACACATGAGTGTAGTGCAATCCTAATTAGTCTTATTAAATAAAACCCTCAAGTCAGCTATCAGGGGGTGAAAGCTGAAAGATCAGAGAAGCAGAGCAGCCAGCCACTAGAGTTCTTACCTCCCCAAATGCTCAAACCAAAGGGACAAGATTCTGTCTCTAGGAATCCTCAGACTGAATGCCTTGAGCTCCGTCTCCTCTTGCCTTATATTCCTCTCTCCACTCAGCCATATCCCTTCTGTCTCCATCTCCCTAGCGCTGGGATTAAAGGTGTGGGCCACCACTGCCTGGCCTCTATGGCTGACTAGTGTCTAGCTATGAACTCCTATCATCAGGCAAGCTTTATTTGTTAAAGCAGGAAAAAAATATCACCACACCTTAGCCCATCTTTAAAAGGAAGATGGGGACTTATGGAAGACAATTGGTGTGAACCTCTGACTTCCTCATATTTGATTTCTTGTCTAAGTTATATGTGAACCTTGCTAAAAGCAGCCATTCTACACTGTAAACACATAATTATGCCTTTCATTTTTCCTATTAATTCAACATCAGTTATATGCTGAAGACACTGGACATAAGCTGATGCTGAGGTCACATAGCACCAATTACTGTGGTATTAAAGAGGCTTGGGCTTCCTAACCATCTCCATTCTATTCATTCTGAAGCTAGTGGATAGCTTTATGACAGCTGAAATGACTGAATTAGATGAACGAATGAATGAATGAGTAAAGTAACAAGTAAACTTCAGTTCTATTGAATACTAACTTGAATTCATCTTCATTAGTCACACATAATCCGGTGAAACTAGTTTTGGGCCAACAGAACATACAGGTTTGTTGTTGTTGTTGTTATTATTATTATTATCACAAAATAAAATTATAAGATTTCTATTTAGAAGCCAGATTGATGACCAAGGCTAACAACTGTCACCGGACTTTCAAAGAACCTGAGTGATTTTGGTTTACAGTGCCCAATTTGGTTGAATCACATCTGCCTTTAGCTCCAGCTCCAAGGGACACTATACTCCTGGAATCTGTGAGCACATGACTTCAGGTGCATAAATGCCACCTCACATATACGCAAATACAGAACTAAAAGCAAAAAAAGTTTATATTCCATTTTTTAATTATTGTGCATGTGTGATGTATATTGTGGATATACAAATCAGAATGCACATATATGGAGGTCAGAGAACAATTTTATGGAGTTAGTTCTCTCCTTCTACTTTTGAACTCTTGTCATCAGGTTTGTGTGACAACTGTCTTTATCCATTGGGAAATCGTGTTGGTCTCATTAGGATTATTATTATTATTTTGATGTGGGATTTCCCTCTGAATGCTGTAATTACCATTGATAAATAAAGGAACTGCTTTGGGATTATAGCAGAGCTATAGGGGAATAGAGCTAGGTGGGGAAAACTAAGCTGACTCCTGGGAGAAAGGAGGCATAGTCAGGAGAATCCATGTAGCTCCACCAGAAACTGATGCCAGAACGTTATCTGGTAAGCACAGATTAATGGAGATAGGTTAAATTAAGATCTAATAGTTAGCCAATAAGAAGCTAGAGCTAATGGGCCGAGTAGTGATTTAAATAATACAGTTTCTGTGTGATTATTTTGGCGCTAAGTGGCCGAGAACTAACTAGCGGCCTCCTTTCAACATTATTTTGCTGCTGTTGTTGAACTATAATACAAAATGTATCCATGCAGCTATTAAGCTATACTAAAAGGAGCCTGGTTATATAGATGTTAGATGGAGGATATAGAATCACAGAATATAGAATTTAATCCTGTTTTATGATGCATTTATCTGAACTTCAGGGGACATTGTTTTTAAAACATCTTTTTCTCCCACTTTTCCATATCATCAAAGGAAACAGACAACATTATGAATCTAAAAGCAGTTTGACAGTGACTAAATATTGTGTCACATTAAAATCATGAGTAACCATCTTGGATTATTAAGCAACTTGTAAGGAGGCATGTTGTGGAAGCAATATGCTGATTGTTATAATAAGAAGTCTTTTAGAAACTGAGACACACACAGAGATGGGCATCTCTCAAACATTAGTATTGCGTTTTCCTTGGGCTAATGGGATTGATTTTATACACAGTCCTCACCTGACAGCTCTATTAGCCTTTTCTTGTTGTTGCTTCTTTCTAGAAAATGGGTAGGACTAGTATAAGAGTAAAATCAAATAAAGAAAGGACATTGACCTGATGGCAGCTGGGCCACTGTGACAGAGAGCCTTGTACTTCAACCTCGAGATCTGGTTCCCTCTCATGAGGCCAGCTGAGCTGTCACTTTGACTTAACTGTTTCTTTGGGGAGTAAGAGCTGATCCTGGCCCATGATTTGTGTTGATTTTCAATAAAGTTACTGCCATGGGTATTTAAGCCAAAACATCTGCCTGACAGCTTTATTGGCACCAGAGTATGTGACAGCCATAAAGAAAGGAGAATACAGTTTCCTTCTATGGAGAGGCCTCTCTTCTTTGGTGAATGGATATCTGAGCTGTGTATCAGCTTTGGCAAGCAGGACTGTGAGCAATTCACACACACACACACACACACACACACACACACACACACACACACAACACAACATGACATAACAATAATGACAATAAACCCATTTACTCACTTATGTGTTCCTTACCATGTTATTTGTTAAAACAGTGAGTGGTTCTTTTTATTTCTAGGTCAATTATAAAGAAGAATCAAACGTATTCTTTAAATTTTGTTTGTTTGTTTTAATTGAATAAAATTACATAACAACTAACACATGTGGGGGTTCTACTAACAGGAAGACAGAGGAGAGAGGCACACATACACGGGGGGGGGGGAGCAAAAGATGAGTCAAAAGAGGGCAAGAGAAATGGAGGAAATCAACACAGTTAAAAAGTTTTTTTGAGATATTTGAGGCTTCAGATTTTATACAACGTTTTATTAACATGATGGTTATACCTATTGTTTTGTTGATATGTATACACACACAGCTTTCTAAGTCAAAGTATTTGTTCTTAAATGATTTATTATTAAGTAGCCACACAAACCTATTTCAGGAAAAACTCAATAGAGCAGCTACAGTAATGTTGAGACTAAGATTTCTCCTGAAATATTAGACTTATTTAACACAAAAAAGCAAAATTAAGTCAAAGTAATAGAAGGGTTAAACTTCAATCACCCTTGAGCGAATCGCATTTCTGAAGTTGATCAGATACCATAAACACTTCATTGTTCTTTATCTTCTTTCATTTTACTTTATAATGAACAGATATTTGACCTTTAAATCTAAGGTATTGAGGATCACAGTTTCAATTAATTGTTTCCTAGGGCTGGAGCAATGGACACCATTCACTCACTCTTATTTGTGAGGTTAGCAGTTCTTTCTCATTGAATTCATAAAATAGTAAGTCCTTGCTATGAAGAGAGGCTAAATAACAACTATTACTTTATTATATGAATGTATTCAAGGTTTTCACAACTAGTCATTGACTGCTAAGTGGTCTCCTAGCATTATTTTTGCTTATGCAAATAAGATTACAATGTTTGCATGATACATAAGTGTATATATATATATATATATACATATATATATCGTGTGTTTGTGTGCGCGCGCGTGCAAGTGTGCTCATGTCTGCAGATATTCAGGGAGATCAACAAAGGTTGTCAGGTTTCTTGGAGCTAAAATTACAGGGCATTGTTATCCTCCCAAAGTTTTTATGTGGAACTGAACTCAGGTCTTCTGCAGAATCAATATAAGTCCTTAAAACTTTAGCCATCACTCTAGCCCCTATACTCTACTTTTGGAAACAAGAGTAAAGTGGGAAACAGAGGCAACAGGTGTAATTTAGGTAACTGAAGTTTGAAGAAAAACACAAATTAAAAACTCTGATCAGTTTTCCTTCCAAACATGGAAAACACAAAGCAGTTCCTTCTGTGGCAGAGCTGATCTCGTCTGTGGGTGAGGCAATCCATTAACTGCTGTACAGAAGCACAAGACTTTTATTTTGTAACTCAGGGCATTCACTAGCAATTGATTTAACTTTAGTTTGATAGACTATCCTTTCATAATTGATGGAATACCTTCACATCTTCAAAATAATGATTCAACTTGTATAGCAAACCCTTATAGCAATCAAAAAACTATTTAAACTACAACTAGATTCTTTATACAAATGTACTAGGTGTGCTAAATGTACATAAGCAATTTTAGAACATATAGAAAAACTGTTAAGATTCTCTTCATACGTTTTGTCTACAGATAAGTTGATGATGAATGTCTACTATTCCTTTGGACTAATGTGTCATATATGTAGTTTTAAATTAAGTCATGTTTATGTTTCAAAATTGACTCACAAAGAGACCTATTTTTTGAGAGATTACCACATTATGCCATATTCTTATAATACTCAAATTTAAATATTTTTAAAATATTCACTCTTCTGAAAAAAAACTAAGCAGTTTCGGTGTATTTGTTGTGCAATTTTCCAAAGTTTTACTTGATGTAAGGAGTTTTGGGTGCTGAGAATGGCGCTGCACTTCTCTAACCCCTGGACACAGGAAGCAGATGTAGAACAGTACATACTCGATGGCAGCCTGAGCTTTGTAGAAAGCCCCAGAGCTTTTCCCAACCCTCCTCCCTCCAAAACCAGGAAGAAATATAGGCAATTCAAAGTTTACTGAAATAGTCCCAGTTTGCACTTATTTTTTGCAAATATGCTCATTTTATTTGAGTTGTATATATATAAGTATATGTGTATACAGTATATGTGTTTACATACATGTTTATTTTATAAACATGGGTTAATCTATCTATAGGTTTACTTTGTCTTTTTAATAAAACATGACTTTTCTGCCATATTTTTACCATCAAAATTTTTCTCGAGATTTTACTATGCAAAGAAAAATATCTTTTATTCTATTAGTATATTTTATCTCCTTACAGAGCAATAGTGAATTTTTTAGTATAAACATAACCAAAGTTTTAATAAAAGTAATGGCGTTTTTATTTAAATCTGAAAAAGGTGTCCAGGAAATTTTTACACAAATGGAAAAGACTCATAGATTGTCAGAGCTCATGAATGAACTCCTAAGGCAGACGAAGTCCTTCCTCTCACTTGTTATGCTGGGTTGTATATCCTGCAAGAGATAAGTCTATATTTGAAGGTTGGGAAACTATCTGCTGAAGGAAATGGGTGACCAGGAGCAGGCCTTGTCCTTGGCTGCTTGAGGGCTGTTTATGCTTCCTGTCCACCATAAGATGAACAGCTCCTGCTACACTCTCCCAGGATCATCATGCTTCAGGCTCTAAAACAGAAACAAGTGGCCAAGGACTTCTTTCTGATGCCAGGAGACAAGTTTCTCCTTTGGTTAGCTGTCTCTGTCAGGTGTTGGGTCATGGTGACAGGAGATTTAACTGATGAGGTAGTTGTGCCTACATTGTTTAGCCTCTGGTACTTTCTCCAGATGATACTGTCTACATAGTCTCTAACCGTAAATGAGTTTATGCTTATTGCTAAATAAGTGGATAATAGTATAGTGTGCCAGCTTCATTTAGGGTCTCTTATCATTAACTGAGGTCACTTTTCTAATATACACTCAAAATATGTGGAAAAGTGTTAAGATGAAAATAAACACAGAGGATCTGTGGTAATGGGGCCCTGGAGTCGGGAAGGGGGGGGTGGCTGAGTTGGTAATAGAAATTGCTGTTCAGACAGGAAGACCTGAGTCTAAACTAAAAACGCACATATAAAAGCCATGTCTGGTTTTACCAGATATGTACAAAGTGAGAAGAAAAGGAAAGGTGACTTCTGGCAGCTGGATACACAGTGATCTTAGCTAAGAATGGCCATGTGATGTTCAGTGAGAGACTGTCTTGGTGTAAGGCAGAGAATTATAGAGAGATACCCAATGTCTGCCTCTGGTCTTTATAGGCATATGTACATTACAAACATGTGTACACACATCACACACATGAATACACAGTTAAGAAACAACAAAGAAAAATGTAGACACAAAATAAAACACATAAATATGTAAGCAAAATTACCTGGAGCAGGAGCCATACATGGAGTTTAATGGGGGAAATCATAAGCACATTTAAAATAAGCATTATTTTTAATAGTTCTTGGGAAAAAAACAGAAAGATAATGCAAAAAAAAAACGACTGAAGAAAATTTAAAATAAAATGGAAAGGCTGGAAACCACTATTACAATTAAAAATCCAATTTACATTTAGTTTGGATTGTTGTTACCTTTTTGCACCGTACTCTGTCCAAATTATGTTTCAACAGAAAGTTTTATAACTCTATGATTGTCATGATAAAACTTATTTCTATTATCTATCCAACTGTGAAAATTTATAGTCTGATTGAACATTTCAGTGCAGGTTTCCTCCTCAGGAAACAATAAAATGATGGTTTGCATTAATTGGTAAATTCATAGGTAATGTGTTCTATTCTCCACCAGGAGGTACATGCATACATGTGTATATTTTAGCAGGCAGAGAACAACCTTGGCTGCCTGGTACCACTGTCTTTGGGAGGCGAGTGTTCTTAGTGTCCTGGAGATCACTATGTAGGTGAGACTAGCTGGCCCATTAAGCTCCAGGGATCTTCCTGGAGTGCCTATCACCATCCTTTTCTTTTTCACATGGGTTCTGGGGATCAGTCTCATTCCATGTGCTTAAAAGATAAAAAATTTGCTGAATGACCTGTCTTGTGAGTCCAAAACATACTGTTCCTCAAAGAGGTAAGAGTAAGTGTTAGAATATATAGTAAAATTAGTATCTAAGGGCATTTCTCTCTCTTCTCTTCCCAATGAATGATGTATATTTTATTGCATACATGTACATGATCAAATGGGTAATAAATGTTAAGCTTCGCAGGGTGAGCTATTAGGCATTCCAAAGCTCTGCCAACACAGGGAATGGGTAATGGGATCCATAGCAGGAGATGTAAAGAGAACCAGAGTGTAAATCACATAATGCTTTCATTGGTCTGTTGGGAATTCTAGAAGATTCTAGCAGCAGTCCAATTGAAGATTAGTGAAAATAAATTTAAGAAATTGATAGGAAAAAAAAGCAAAAAGTGAAGTGCTTCTGAAAATTCTGAGTGATACAGGCAAAGTACTTCTAGGACTCCACCAATGTTTTTCTGTATTAGAATCACATATCCTGAATATAGGAAATGCCAAACTCAGGTTTGTTTCAGCATTGGCTCCACTCTGTAATAATGACTTTTTTTATTTCAAACTCTTTCATGAGCGCAGAGGGTAAAATTGTGGTTCCCTACCTGTATTTTCAAAAGAAAATTCATTTTGAAATACATATTTACCAGTATGTTCTAGTTATATGTTTTTATTTTATTTATAAATATGTGTATGTGGGTATGTCTATGTGTGAGCAAATGGTTGTGAGTGCAGATACCTGTAGAGGTCAGAAGAGTTGGTGCAGTTCCCTAGATCTGGACTATTAGGTGGTCATAAACTACCCTGTATGGAATCGAAGAACTTAACTGGGGTGCTTTGCAAAAGCAATAAGTACTCTTAAGTTCCAAACCATCTTGCTAGCCTACCAGTTGTCTTTCTGTTCCTATGCTAATATCCTCTGGCAAAACATATCTCTGTGGAGGAATGTGTTTAATTTGGTTTATACTTCCACGTCACACTGCATTACAGAGGGAAATCAAAGAGGAACCCAGATTCAAGAATCTAAAGCATAAACCATGTAAAAACTGCTGGTTGCCAGTAATCTCACATCCTTATTATGTTTATCCAGCTTTCTTATACAGCCTGGCAAAACTTGCCCAGAGAGGGGGGAGAGCCATGAATGGCTGGAACTTGATACATAAATAAATGATCAAGAAAACTCCCCCAACAGAAATGTCTACATGGAAATCTGATTTGGCCAATCCCCAAATTGAAATTCCCTTTTCAGGTGGCTCTAAGCTATGTCAAGTTCACAGATAAAGCTACCTAGGACACCAATATCATCTACCATTTGAAGCAATGCCTCCTATGCCCTTTCAAGACATTACAAAGAAAGAATTGTTAAGATTCTTTTACCAATGCAGGCAATCTCATCGCAAATTGTTCCCCCTTTCAAGGTGGTATAGTTTCTGAATTGTGTGACCACTTACAGTTTAACCTTGCTTCTCACAAACCTGAGCTCTCACTAATATACTTGGTGTCCCTTCAATATTTTTCTTCCTTTGTTTCTATCTCACCTATTATCACAAATGAAACACATCTCAAACTATTTATAGAGAATTGTCTTTTAAAGTTATAAATACAAAATAGATTTGAGATAAGGATGTTATTTGTTTATAAAGGGATGCATTTGTGTATTGTGTGCACATCTGCATATATAAATGTGTATATGGATGTTAGAAATAACTTTGGTTGCTGTTCTTTTGGTTCCAGTTTTTGTTTGAGATGGGCTTGTACTTGACACCTAGAACTTGACCCCACATGTCAACGATTCTTCCAAGAGAACTTTCAGGAACTTGACTGTCTCTGTCTAACATGTTCTAACCATGAGTAGACTTCCACATGCTAATACCCCTAGCTTTTCACACCATCAGTGAGTAAATGTACTCACTCCACCACACCCAGATTTTCACACCACCAATGGGTGGATGTACATACTCCATAATGCCCAGATTTTTATACCATCAGTGGTTAGACATGAATACTCCACCAGGCCCAGGTTTTCATACCATTAGTGTATAGATGTACACCTGCCACTCAGCTCAGCTTTAACGTGGAATCTGGAGTTCAAGTTCAGGTCCTCATGTTTGCAAATAAAAATCATTTAACTACTAATCCATTCTCCCAGTCAAGGAATGTTATTTTTAATTTTCACAATTATATTTTTGTTCTTCTCTTTGGAAGTTATGAGTATGTATGTGACAGCAGGTGTTTATGTGTATCACACATGTGTTGGTGCCACAGATGCATCCGATTACCCAAAATTAAAGTCACTGATGCATCTGATCCTCTGGTGGAAGGAGTTGTAAACCACCTGATACATCTGCTAACAACTGAATCCACGATTTCTCCAAGAGAAATTTCTTAACCTAACCTCTGAGCTATCTCTCCAGCTCCACAAAAGTTTCACTGTGTCTTAGGACAGAGTATCGTAACTGAAATAAATGTCTACCATCCAGCCTCTTTATTAAATTACTAGCATTTGCATAAACTCCATAAAATACTTTATGTAGCAGGAAAGTGGTGGTGTACACCTCCAATTCCAGGAACAAGCAGGAGGCAGAGGCAGGCAGATCTCTGTGAGTTTATTCACTCATGCATTATTTTAAATATTTTCATCTTCCTTTGTTTTTCTTTTTTCTTTTTGGTTTTACAAGATAGGGTTTCTCTGTGTAACAGCCCTAGCTGTCCTGGAACTAGCTCAAGTAGACCAGACTGACCTTGAACTCACAGAGAACTGCCTACCTTTGCCTCATGAGTGCTGGGATTAAAGTTGTGTGCCACCATAGCCTGGCCCTTTTGTATCTCTTAAAGAGAGAAATTTTGAGTTCATAAACTAGTCAATCATAATCAACCTTCACACTTTGTTTTCTCCATGAATGTTTTTCTGAGAGTGATTTGTCTGTGTGCATACACTGGCATATGGAAAGAGCATCTTTCCTAGAAAACTATCTACATTTTCAATTAAATAAAATGAAGCACTCTTTTTTTCTCATCACCTCACAGAAAATTACTTCTGCAGAGCTGTGTCTGATGTGAACCATAATGTATATTCTAATAGTCACATAGAATTTATGATTCTTATCATTTTGAATAATAAAAATTAAATATGATAATCTTGATCCTTCCTCTGTGGTAAGGAATTTTTATGTAATGCAGTATATATTTTTATATGAGGTCTTTTCTGTCTGTTAAGTCACTTAGTATTTGTTGAAATTTTCAGTCTATTTTCTCTTCTCCTCCCATCCCTCCCTTCTCTCCTTCAGTCACTCCCCCATCTCTGTCCCTCATCCACTCCTCCTTTTGTCTTCAGATAAGAGCAAACCTCCCACCTTTCATGGCCTATCTAGTTGCAGTAAGACTAGGTATCTCCTTTCCTATTAAGGTTGGAGGAGACAACCCAGTAGGAGGAAAGGGTCCCAAAAGCAGAGACAGCCCCTGCTCCCACTATTAGGAGCCCCACAGGAAGATCAAGCCACACAACTGTAACATGTGCTGAGAGAAACTTTTATAAGATGAAATGTGAGAGCCCCTTAACATTCTTTGTAACTCTTGTCATGAGACAGAGAAAGTCTGGCCCTCTAGAAATGAATATTTTTCTAGAGTTAACAAAGTAAAACTGACAAAAAGAGGATGAAATAGAAAGTCCATTTTGCAAAAGCGTTAGAAGTTTTAAAACACAAATCCTTGGGTTTTACTGGACAGTGAACCTTAGTAGGATGTTAATCTGTCCAGACTCCTAAACAAAGATGACTAACAGTCAGGAGACCTTGACAGGGAAATCTGTGTGACCTGCATTAAGCACACAATGAGCAGTCATCCTGTGAGTCCACAGGAGCCACGATGCTGTTCAGGGTTACAGAAGAGCCATGTCAATTCTTCATGTTGTTTCCTGTTCTCTCATGTCCACGGTTCTTCAGATCTTCCTAGAACAACTGTACATTTGATGTTTTCACAAAGCCTCTGAATATTTGGTTTTCCAATAATCTAGAAACTGACAAAGACTAATGTCCAGGGGGAAAATTGTTTCCATTTCAGTTCATACTGTCCAACTGATCTCATTTTCTGTTGAGATCTAAAGTCATCTGTACCCTTAGCCTACATTGGTACATGGTAAAGATACCACAATCACCCAGTTAGCCAAAGCAAACTTCACAGAATTCGAGTATTCCATCAGTGTTGTAGGACTGAAGTTTGGTATAAGTGATAGATAAGTCTAACTTACATTATCTACACCCATTAAACTGCTTAACCTTGAATTATCTTCTTTGGGCAATCAGGATATTCTAGTTTATTTCTATTGCTCTAATATAGCATACTGAAAGCAAGCAACTTAAGAGAGAAAGGGCTCATTTCCCCTCAGATAGTCCACCTAATAGTCTGCTACCACAATTGCCATCACAAGCTTTAGAGAGTTGACAACAGCACATCCACAGTAAAGGGAGGATAGAAAATAATGCATGTAAGATTTAATTTTTAGACTGTCCTACTTTCTATATTCTTACACAGCCCCAAATCACTTGCCTAGGGAATGGGGCTCCAAAGGGTGGATTGGGTCTCTTCATTTCAGTTAACATAATCAAAATAATCACTCACAGGTATGACCACAGATTAACTTGATCTAGACCAGTGGTTTTCAACCTTCCCAATGCTGTGACCCTTTAATACAATTCCTCATGTTGTGATGATCCAACCATAAAATTATTTCCTTTGTTATTTCATAACCATAATTTTGATACTGTTAAACATCAAAATTTAAATGTTTTTGGAGACAGAGGTTGGCCCAAGTAGTCATGATCCATGAGCTGAGAACCACTATTCTAGACAACTTCCCTTTACCTGATGATTTTATATTGTGCCAAGCTGACAATTAGAACTCTCGCACTTGCCTAATCCAGTAAAGCTGATATCTGGATTTCACCATTCCAGGGGTAATTATCATGCTAAAGGAGCCACATAAGAGAGGAGCTGCATAGGGAAATATCACCACCATCACTGCTCAACATTGATGACACTGCTCAGGAATTTAAACCAACCATATTGAACATGTCTGCTATATAAAATGCTGTGCTAAACAGTTGCACTGATTCTCTCTTATTGGATTCTTGATGGAAGTCTGTGAGTCATAATCAATTACTATCATTATCTCTCAGAGAAGAATTCTGATTCTCAAAGAAACTACAAACTTTCTCAGGATTATAGACCAAAAGTATAGGGTCATTGAACTTTAAATGCAGGAGCTTGACTTGAGAGCTTGCTTTGGTATTCATGACCAATAGCAAGGAGGAGAAATGATGGCTTGGTTTGAGCAAGACAATCTCTTCCTTTTCTTTTCAAAGAGCCTATAGCAGAATAAACAACTAGGGCAGTATAGATGTACTCTGCCTTTACCCAAGAATTTGAATATAACAATATAAAACCCTTGTAAAATGAAGACAATTCAGAAATAAGGCTGGGGAGATGACTGAATGTGAAGACTTTAGCTAGAAGCCCCAAACTGCACACAAAGCCAGACATAGTACTGCACGTTGTTGTAATCTCAGTGTCCATAGAAAGATGGGAAATGTAGACAGGAGAATGCCTGGAAGCTTGTGGGCCAGCTAACTTGGCATACGTAATAGCAAAGAAGAGATGCTGCTCAGCCAAGGTGGGAGGTGAGGACCAGCATCTGAGTTTGTCCAGTGACTTCTATATGATTGCTATATTAAACCCTATCATTCACACAGGGCAGACACAGACAAATGCACACATACCAATAATAATTTGAAGACAACAGTTCTCTTAGCGAGTTCATCTTCTTGATCTCTGTGCTTTCTTTCTCCTTTCATATTCTTTTCTTTTTAATTTGAGAAGATAAGGTGGGATATGAATGATATGAGACACATGCATCCTTTCCTGGTTAGTTTTTTTTCATGTATGGGCAAAAAAGAAATCTGGAGAGCCTGCTTTCTACAGAGGGAATGATTAACCAAAGGGTGAAGAGTTACTAGCTATGAGAGGAAGAATTTATCTTTTATCTTGCTCAGAGAGAAGTCCCTTGATTGGCCAGAATTGAAATCATATACATACAAGCAAAACACTAAGCTGGCATAGCAGGTTTTATGTGTGTGTGTGTGTGTGTGCATATATATGTAACAATAAGAAACAAAAAAAAGAGAACATGAATTTGAAAGAGAAGTGTTGAGGAGTATTACCTTAACTATGTGAAGATGTATTACATTTTTTATGATGCAATTGTCTAACAGTGTAAAGATGTGCTACATTTGTTTATACTACAATTTTTCAATTGTGTAAAGATGTGTTGCTTTACCTGCCTAAGGCATCTTATTGGTCTAATTAAAAGCTGAAGGATCAATAGCTTGGCAGAAGAGGTATAGGTGGGCCTGGTGGTCAGAGAAATAAGTAAGAGGAGGAATCTAGGTGCAAGAAAGAAGAGAGCAGAAAACAAAGGGTAAAGAGAGGGAAACACAGCTGCCAGCTAGTCAGACATGGGGTAGGACTTATAGAATAAAAGAAGGATAAAAAGCCCTGAGGCAAAACATAGATGAAGAGAAAGAGGCTAAAATAAGTTATAAGAGCTAGTTGGGACAAGCATAAGGTAAGACCAAGCATTAATACCTAAATATAAGTTCCTGTGTAATGATATGGGAGCTGGTTGGTGGCCCAAAGAAAGGCTGCTACATTTGGCCCCAAATGTGGAGCACCAAAAATGCTGTTTCCCCTTCATCACAGTGCCTGTATTTCAACTACTAGTAGACTGGCTACTGTAGCCTGAGGGAATTCTGTTTCCCCAGACAATGGCTCTGTTGTTGCCACTAAAAGGTAGTTTAAACTAAATCTCTATCATTCCAATAAAATTAGAGATTCAAAGGCTAGGGTGAAAACATGAAGGCTCAGAAAGTTGAATAGCAAATGGCTAACATTCCCTGTTAGCTGGCATGCCCATCAGCCTCTCTTCTTCCACATATTTCCAACTAAGAATCCCATGCTATGCTTCTCTCTACTTCCTGTTACCTAGGAAATAATCTCTGATTAATTTTATTTAACATAAATGCAACATATCTTTACATAGTTAAACAAATGCAGTATAAACAAATGCAACACATATGTTTAATGTTATTATTTGCCTTATTAAACAAATATTCCACAACAGAGAAGAAATTGGAGAAAGGAAATGGAAGGGGAGAAATGTTGTGATGATATTTTAAAAAATACAAAAAATTAAATAACTTTAGATTAATTTCATTGTAACTTATTTCCCACCACAAACATAAGCCCAGGGTGGAGGCTGTTGGATGGTGTGGTGGGTTTTGTTTGTTTGTTTTTACACTCTCTCATTATTTTGTGACCTGACATGGACCCTCAAGGGCATAACATCTGCCAGTATGCAGACATTGCTCTAAATTTTGTTGTAACTTATATGGACTAAAACTTTCAAAGCAGTAACAGGAAGATAATAGGGAAGAATGTTCTACAATTTCAAATCAAATTTTACATGTTTCACGTCAACGGATGGATGTACTTTTCCTAAGTGTGTGTCTTTTTCTAAAGTAGACAGTAAAGGATGGAGGATGCTCAGGGTGTGCATTCTGAGATGATTCACACTAATTTAAAATTGCTGCTGCTTTTTCCCAATATGATTCAACTGATATCTATTCCAACTGAGAGAGAATGAGAGACACATTTATTTCCCATTTTATTCCCTCCAAGGCATCTTATAAATCAGATACCCTACGTGAGATTTTGGAGTCTCCAGGAAATAACAGAAAATATAGAGAAAGAAAAAAATCCAAATTACTATAAAAGTAATGTTATTTCAAAAATGAAAGCATCCCAATGTCCATGGATCCATGGATATTCTCTCTCTCTCTCTCTCTCTCTCTCTCTCTCTCTCTCTCTCTCTCTCCCTCTCTCTCTCACACACATACACAGACACACATAGACATAGACCCATACACACATACACACACACAGACTTAGATTTGACTGTGTTTAAATTTTTATTCCACTTTAAAGCACTAGGAAATAAAAGAAGTAAAAATTCCAAAAAAGGCTTAATTAAGAAAAGAACACTTACATAATTACATAATAAATTTACAAGTGGTCTGAAATTCTCTTATGATATAAAAAGTTGTCTAAATGTGAGGTTTCTGCATTCATGTAATGTACATATATAGGCAAATATTTTTTAAAATATTGTGTAAATCAATATACAAAACAACAGTCTTCTATATAACAAATTTCAGTAGCATTAATCAAGGTTAGCCTATGCAGTAAACATCTTGTAGCTGCAGTGATAAAAATCTATATCTATAATAATCTACATATTTTGAGTACCTATTGCAGGTCAGATACATAGTAACTCTAACACAGTAGTTTAAATGTAGTAAGATTTGAATTTTAGTCCCTGAAAACTCAGTCTTAGAAGGTCTGAATCCTAAGGCATCATCTAATGAATTAGGCTATGTTGATTGATGATTGATGATTGAGATGTAAAGAAGAATAAGGCCCCCAATAAAGTGGGTAGTGTGAATATTTGAGACCAAATCCTAGGTTCTTTCCATTGGATAACCAACCACCGAAGATAGGCATAGGTGAATTCTGGGTAACCAAATTGTTCCCCAAATACTTATGTTTCTGGTGGGATTTTATCTTTTTGCAAAATCTGTTCTTTGGTCGATAACCATAATTTTGAAACAAATATGAGCTAGCCAGTAGTGCCCATGGATTTAGTTATTTTGAGTAAGGACAATTTTTCTTTTGTTAAAAAGTTGATTTTATAAATGTTCAAGGTTTTAGAGATTATTTTGTAAGTGTGTGTGTGTGTGCATGTGTGTGTGTGTGTGTGTGTGTGTGTGCTTGAAAGGCATTCATGTGTCTATAGAAGAGGACATATATGGGAACCAGATTTTCAGCCTATTGTAAAGCTAAAATTGATGTAGGTACTGGGATCCAACCCAGGTCATCTGTAAGATAAGAAAGCATTTGTAACTGATGAGCCATCTCTCCAGGCCTCAATTTTATTTGATAAAGTGGTCAAGCTAAAGGTCTTGCCAAGAGTCAGGACATCAGTGATTATAACAAATTGCATAAATTTATGATTGATACATGAAATTGGATTCAAATTTTAGATATCCAAGAATGATTTTAACACTATCATTTGGGGTTTTCTGTGACGGTCTTTATTAACTGTAAGGAGAGACTTCTTTGATGAGGGGTGGAAACTGCACTATCAGTAGTTATCAGGATAAAATTTAGAATGTAGTAAAGAATTGTGCTTATCTAGTAAAGTGGATACATTAACTCTTGAATCTATGGTTCAGGGAACATAATAGAAGAGCAGGGTAGAAAGATAATAAGACCTAGAATACCAAGAAGTCTGCTGTCAAATGATCTGTCCTAGAAATGAATGCACGAGCAAGACTGCAACAGTGGAAGTATCAAAAAATATAGTAGCGTGGAAAGGAAGAAAAACATTTAGGGGTATTATGCCTAGATAAAGAACTACAGACACTTAGTGCCTGTAAGTCAGGAAAGGGAGAATTGTCCATCCTGGGGATGAGGCACTTTATTGATTACATTATACAAAGTGCTCAAGCCTGAAATCATATAGCCACACAAACAATGCAAATGGACCCCAAAAGTTGTGTGTGTATAATATTTTATATTATATATATAATTTGTGTATGTGCACACACACACATATACATGCACACACATGTGTATTTATATGTAAGTGTGAAGATAATAGCCAAAGATAAAGAGGTTATCAATTTAAGAGTGGCACAGCATGGGAGAAGTTGGAGGGAAGGTGCCTACAAAGAAAGAAATAAAGAGAGTGATGAGATTCTATTTTAATTAAAATATATCAAAAAACCTCTAATCATGAAAAATAAAAGTTAAATATTATTTTCAGAGTTTTTTTCTTTTTATTGTACTGATAAAGTCACATCCCCTTTACTCCTTTTAGCAGGCAATAAAGAACAATCTTGCAATCAGTGTACTTAATTACTGTAACCTGACTTTATCCAAGCACAAATAGTAGCTAATGGCATGTTTGTCAATAAAAAACACCAAGGAATATCTATGTGCAGAATCTTCTCAAAGACATTTAACACACACAGATAAAAATCTCAGAAATTGAAGAATTGAAAAATAATTACTCAAGCAATCAAGACTTCAAGAGCAGGTGCAAGTTTCTCTGTTAGTTTTGTTTTGATGAGTCATTAACAATTTAGCAAAAGATTTTTAAAATTTGTTTTACAATTTTCCATGAGTCATAGAATTTACTAAACTACTTAATGCCAAATATAAATATAACATAAATTTAACAAGTTCAAATTAAACTATAAATATATTATGCAAAGCGAGTTTCCAATAGGGTAAATCTGGGTTTTAGAGAAATGGCTCAGAAGGTAAAGTGCTGGTGAGCAAGTCTGAAGAGAAAAGATCAGTCCCGAAGAACCTACAGAAGAAGCTGGTCCTAGGGTATGGTTAAGAAGAGGGACAAATGTGAAGTGCAAGTTTTGGACAACATAAGAAGTCAGCACTGCCACTTATGAAATCAGAGATACAATTTTATTGTATCTTAAGGGATGGTGATTTTACAAGTAGACGAAGATAATAGGAAACTATAAAAAGCATGTACTGAGTGGAAAGAAATATGATACTCAAATCATCACGGACCAATGAGATTCAGCTTCAAAGGAAAAAGATATAATGTGGCTTACTACTTTTTATTTTTTATCTAAAGAACAGCATTGAAATCTTTTGATAAAAAGGCTTATTGTCTGGATGCTGAGTTTGTTGCTTTCTCATTACTATGAACAAATATCAAACACAAAAGCAACTTCAGGATGTATGGATTTCTTTGGGTCCCTACTTTAGGATACATATAGTCTATCACAGTAAGGAAGGCAGAATGGCAGGGTTAGCTCTCAACTGTGGTAACAGGAATATGAAGCTGTTTGTTCATATGTCCGTCATCCAACAAACAAAGAGAATATTACCAGGGTCAAGCAATAAAACCTTAAGGATACAGAAACTTTCTTTTGCCAGGTAGGCCCCTCATATATAGCACACAACCTTCCAAAACAATGTGAAACATTTCATTTTCAAATGACTAGTGTTACTTAGAATATTAAACCAGCCAAGTTTCAAGTAGGAGACAACCTAATGTGTGTGTGTATGTGTGCGTGTGTGTGATTGTTATTGTAATGTTTGCTGTGGTTGTAAGTATGGGTTTGGGCATCTGCATATCCTAGTAGATATGCATGCATATGCATTTAGAAACAAGACGTGGAGATCAAGTATCTCTTCTTAATCACTTTCCACCTTTTTGTTTGTTTGTTTTGAGACAATGTCTTTTATGAAACTCAAAGCTCATCAATTAAGCCAGACACCTGGCCGTTTAAACTTCAGCTGCCTCCCCAGCGTATACCACCATGCCCCTGTTTTCAAGAGGGTTCTGGAATCCTCGACTCAGGTCCTTACGCTTGCAGGACAAGCACTTTACTGACTGGGCCATATATTCAACCTAATTAACTAAGCAATACCAAAGTTTTCACCTTCATGCACACTTCCTTGAAGCTGAACCACAACAATTTTAACATGTTATACTTGTTCATTTATTTTTATGATGTTTTCTTGAGACATTATCTCACACAGCCCAGGCTGACCTGGAACTGAAAATGATCTTGAATTCCTGATCCTCCCATATCACCCAGTGAAGAGCGAGGGTTACAGTCCTGCATTATCCTATAACCGGCTGAGACTACATTTAAAAAATAAATATTTCATATGAATATAACTAACAAAGAATGATTATTCCACAACTATACTCTTTCCTTGGTTACATCTTAAAGATTATTTTAATTGGCTGTTGTCTCACATTGATTGGAATGTCCACTGCCTTCCATACAATAAAGTAACTTTGTCAGAAGCAAAGATGGGTGAGTATGGATCTAATAAAAATTTAACAGCATATTGTGAATAGATTTTTCAGGAATAAATTAAAAATTCAAGCATGCTATCTCCTCTCTAATCACAGAGAGAATGAGGGAATTTTACATTCCACTCTGATATATCTCCCATTTAAGGAAAGAAAACAATACTTTCTGGCATTCATTAAAGTAGCATTTTAAGCAAGAAACCACAGTGTACTTATGCTATAACGACATTAAGAAAGAGATGGTATAATTATGAATCATGGATTAAAAGGATGGATCCAGGATAATCATATATTTCTTATGATAAAGAGAGAATGTATTATTAAGCTAGTTTAAATTTTAGGAAATGGAATGAAAAGACAAAATCTTTTAGAGATGGTCTACCCACAGATATACCAATTTCAACAGCTTTGCAATACACTATTCCTTTCACAAGAGCTGCAGATCAGGTAAGAGGTTTGCCTTTAAGACATGTTGAGGATACAAAAGGAAAAGGAGCAGGAGAGAAGATAAATAATTTAATTATATATTTAAAATATGTGCTAAGATATAAGGAAAAGAAGAGTGTTCTCATCACCTATTTCCTATCACCTATAAGATGGCTCCCACATGGAAGAAGCCTTGCAGTTGAAATGAAATACCAAGGCTAACACCAATAAATATAGCAGGTGACAATGTCTGTCACCTGCAATGTTTCCAGGCCTATACAGGTGGGCTAGGCTACAGCACCTGCACTAGTCAAACAGGGAGACTAGCTTTACTCCCTCCTTCAAATTCAAGTGGCAGATAAGAGAGAAAGAGTATACAATTTTATGGGATGGTGCACAAAAGTTAGCAGAGGACTTAGCCTTGCAGTTTAGTATCTGGTAGTATAAAAGAATAAATGCACCTAAACTGATTGGGGATAGGAGAGAGAGCCTCTTGTTTTTTTCACTTGGCAGAGGCTCGAACACCTCGGAAGTAGACTTTGACTTTGACAAACACTGTTGCCAGCTGTGGAATAGTGTGCTTGTGGTATACAATCTCTAAGATGATGCAGATTCTAGTTGGTGAGACTCAGGCAGGATTCAGATTAATATTAGCTTTGGTGGCCATCCACCATCTGCTTAACCTCAGTGTAAAAAATCTGAATTTGTCATTCCACCAAGAGAAACTGTGGATGATGGTGGAATGGATACAGGGTTTGGTCTGCATCAATGTCAACTATGAAGTCCTCATTGTGTATTTATCTTTCCAACTGTGTGATTTAGCTGTGACTCATTTAAGCATCAGTCTGGGTAGGCAAGTGATAAATTTCATCAGTGCTACCCAACTTAAGGAAGTACAACATGGGACAATCCCCCATTTGCTGACAATTGGACCTGGCATTAAATATAGGACCTTTCCTTTGAATGTAATTATTAGGTCGGTGACAGCTAATACTGGGCAGATCGCAACAGTGCCCATTTATAAGTATGCTCATCAATGAAGCTTTCAGAACATTTCAGGTGTGGAGAGGAACTCAATAGTACTCATGTGTCACCTGTACAGTACAAATATATCACAGGATTATATGATCAGTGTCCCATTACATTGTTCATGGTCTTGAGTCCATTTCAGTGGTAGACATATTACAGATGTGTACTTATTGGTCTGGTCCACTTACCAGTCTTTAGTTTTCAGAATCAGAGTATGAATAGATGTGATGCCATTTGGCATAAGAGCATAGGGAAGGTCTGTATGTATAGGAGAATCCCAGTATATGGCTACATACTAGTGTCTATTTGAAAGATCTCAGGGGTCTAACAGTCCACAGAAGAGGCCTGTGGGGATGAAGAACTATGTACAGACGTTCTCCTTGTTCATCTTTATTAAACACACCAGCTGTATATTTGGCAGGATTGTCCATAGTAAACCCCTAGAACATAGAAAGCTATAACACACCAATGGTGACTTGTACCACACATGAACTTGGGAATCAGCTAGTGTCTTCAGTTCTAGAGAAGACAATTTGTTTAACTCTTTAGAATGATTTCATGGGTGCAGCTTTCCGGTCATATAGACACAGTTTTTTCAGTAGACATACTTTTCTTTTGGCTCTTGCAATCTTTCCTCCACCCCCTTCTGAGATTTTCCCTGATCCTTAAGTACAGTTGTGTTATAGATATATCAGTTGAGGTTGTATAGCCCCAGTCAGTTGTTATCCAAACTTTGACTAGTACTGGATTCCTGTCTTCTATAAAATGAAATTTCTAGGATGAGGAGAGGAAACCACACAAACAACATGATCCTAAATGAGACCTTCAAAACATTAACAGCAGGTGAAATCCTAGTATTGATGGGGGAATCTTACAAGGCACAAACCTTGGATAAAGAGTTATCCAATAATTTAATGACGAATAAGAAAAAGAGAATCAGTTCTTTGCAGGGACAAGTCTCTGATCTTAAGTGATTGGTCCTAACCCATCTACATATTTGCAATACTAAATGGACTCAGCAAGTTATATTTATATATACAAATGCACCTTTTTCTCTCCCTGGGTTTGGGTGTGGGCTGTGAAGACTGGTATGGTGAGAGGGAGAGAGACAAGTGGAGAAAGATGAAGAGAGGGGAGAAAGGGTGGAACAGTAACGGTTAAGAGGTCATGTGGGTATGGGGGAGGTAAAACAGTAATATTTAAGGAGGAAGTAGTCATATAAGAATGTTTTTGAAAAACACAAACCCAGGCACTAGCAGATTATGAAAAGTGAGATAACAGATCCTTGAACCCAGACTGCAGTTTCCAAAGTAACAAACATCAAAAGCTTTCATGGTGTTTTCACTTAATCCCCAAAATAAGGTGCCAGAAAATGGCCAGATGGTCATCAATACCAGAGAGCACTTGGGTATAGAATTTGAAACAGCAATTTTAAAGAAACTTGATGGGGAAATTTTTCATGAAAAAGAGAGAAATGAGTTCAATTTTCCCAAAAAGAAATTTAATGAAAAGACAGAATTGATTCAAAAGACCCCCAAAACCTTAATGTAAGAAAACACAGTGATATTAAAAGAATAACAATAGAGATTGATAGTCATATCAGCTAAATTGAGAAGAGAATCTGTAGTCTAAGACAGGCCATACGGACAATATGCAAGTAGAGAACAAAAGGAAGACTTAGCAAGAATGAAAGAAAGCTTTGGAGAACACCATGGCAGTGTTAACAAAGCAAATATCCAGCTTATAGGGCTAAAGTCGGATTGTTTCATTCCATTCAGTCACTGATACATCACAGTAGTCCGTTATAATTAAAATATATTTTAAACCTCATGGTGACCACAAATCAACCATCTATAATAAACAAACAACAAACTTACCAAAAAAGCAAGAAACAAGGAATCAAACACTGTCATGACTGGAGTAAATGCCTTAATCACTGGAGGACAATGATATAATGAAGGAACTTGCAACTAGAATAACACTAGATGTCAGAAATGTCTGTACTTTTTACCACTGAGTAGTCTTCACTGTGTAAATGCACCACATTTTCATTATTCATTCTTCGTCTGAGGTGCATCTAGGTTGTTTCCAGGTTATGGCTATTACAAATAATTCTTCTATGAACATAGTTGAGCAAATGTCCTTGTAGTATGATTGAGCATACTTTGGGTGTATGCCCAAGAGTGGTATTGCTGGGTCTTGAGGTATGATGATTCTCAATTTTCTGAGAAACTGACATGTTGATTTCAAAGTGGTTGTACAAGTTTGCTTTCCCACCAGCAATGGAGGAATGTTCCCTTTACTCTATGTCCTCCCCAGCACAAGCTATCACTGGTGTCTTCGATCTTAGCCATTCTGACTAATGTAAAATGGTATCTAAGAGTTGTTTTGATTTGCATTTTCCTGATGGCTAAGTGCTGTGGGACAATGGTCTTGTACCCTGTAAAGGTTTGTCAATTGTGCTGGTTTAATAAAATGTTGACAGGCCAGTAGCTAGGCAGGAAGTATAGGTGGGCAACCAGAGCAGGAGAAGAGGAAAGGCTGAGTCTGCAATCACCACCCAGATGCAGAGGAAGCAAGATGAGAATTACTTGCTGATAAAAGTTACCAAGTCATGTTGCTGACACAAACAAGAATTATGTGTTAATGTAAGTTATGAGTTAATAAGAAGCCTGAGCTAATAGGCCAACCAGTATATAATTAATGTAGACCTATGCATGTTTCTTTGGGACTGACTGGTTCCAGGACCTGGCAGAACAGAAACCTCAGTCCACAGCTAAGGATGTTGTACATGTCCTTAATCTTTCATCATTTGAGATTCTTCTGTTGAGAATTCTCTGTTTACCTCTGTGCTCCTTTTTAAAAATTAGATTATTTGGTATTTTGATTTCTAATTTCTTGAGTTCTTTATATATTTTGGAGACCAATCCTGTCTGAGGTAGGGTTGGTGAAGTCTTTTCCTATTCAGTAGGCTGCATTTTTGTCTTATTGACTGTGTCCTTTGCTTTACAGAAGCTTCTCCGTTTCAGGAGGTCCTATTTATTTATTGTTGCTCTCAGTGTCTGTACGCCTGGTGTTATGTTTAGGAAGTGGTCTTCCATGCCCATGCATGGAAGGCTAGTTCCCAGTTTCTCTTCTATAAGGTTCAGTGTGATCATATTTATATTGAGGTCTTTAATCCATTTGAGTTTGAGTTTTGTGCATGAGGATAGATATGGATATATTTGCCTTCTTCTACATGTTGACTTCCAGTTATGCCAGCACCATTTGTTGAAGAAGTTTTCTTTTTTCCATTGTTTAATTTTAGCTTCTTTTTCAAAAATCAAGTGTTAATAGGTGTGTGGATTAATATCTGGGTCTTTGATTTGATTCTTTTGGTCAGCCTGTCTGTTTTTATGCCAATGCCAAGCTGTTTTCATTAATGTACTTCTATAATGGAACTTTTTTGTCAAGGAATAACATCTTGAAATTTGCATGTAAATGTATGGAACTAGAAAAATTCATCATGAGTGAGGCAACCCAGACCCAGAAAGATGACATTGGTATGTATTCACTCATAAGTGGATACTAGCTATAAAGCAAAGGATAACAAGACAATAGTCCACAACCCCAGAGAAGCTAAGTAACATTGAGAACCCTAAGAGAAACATGTATAGATCCCCATATGAAGGGGAAAGAGGCAAAAATCTCCTGAGAAAGTTGGGAGCATGGGGAAGGGGAGAGAAGGGAAGGTGGGAGGAGAGGAAGAGGGAGAAGGGGAGGGAGAGTAGAACATGAGGGAATGGGATGGTCGAGATGAAGGAAGGACAGAGACTAAGAGCTAGGAAAGAGATATCTTCATTCAGGGAGCCATTATGGGGCTAGCAAGAAACCTGGCACTAGAGAAATTCACAGGAATCTTCAAGGATGACTCCAGCAAAGACCCTAAGAATAGTGGAGAAGGTGCCTGATCTGGCCTTGCCTTATAGTCAGATTAATGACTGTCTTAAATGTCACCATAGAACTTTCATTGAGCAACTGATGGAAGCAGCTGCAGAGATCCACAGTGAAGCACTGGGATGAGCTTCCAAAGTCCAGTCGAAGAACGGGAGGAGTGAGAATATCATCAAAGAGGTAAAGACCATGATGGGGATAGCAACGGAAATAACAATTTATATGAGCTAATAAAGGTCCACCAACTTCAGCCTGACAGTGAGGGAACAAGCATAGGACCAAACTAGGCCCTCAGAATGTAGGTTACATTTGTATGACTGGGGCACTTGTCAATACCTGTACATACACACAAACAGATAAACTGCACATATCATTTTTAGAAGTCTGTAATTATGTCCTTGCCTATAACTCAATTGAATACTAATAAATTAAGTTCTCTAGTACAATGATGATGAATTAATGGATTCCCACAACAACAAGGTCTGACTTTATGTGCCCTGAAAGAAGCTCCCTTCGCTAAGTATTCACATAGAAGGTGAGTGAAAGATGGAATAAGATATTTTATGGCAATAGAATCCAAAAACATATCAGGAACAGCTGGTCATGTGCTTCAGGTTGACAAACAAAATCACAATACACAAACTTAAGAAACCCACATGTTGTGGGATTCTCCTCTGTATGTATGAATATGTTCTATTATCATTGGTTAGTAAAGAAGCTGTTTCAGCCTATGGCAGGGCAGAATAGAGATAGAAACTAAAATGATGGGAGAAAGAAGGGAGAGTCAGGGAGGGAGACACCATGTAGCTGCTGAAGGAGACAGATGCCCAGAATTTACTCAGTAAGTCACAGCCTCATGGTGATAGACAGATTCATAGAAATGGGTTAATGTAAGATGCAAGAGTTAGTTAATAAGGAGGCTGAGCCATTGGCCAAACATTGTTATATTTACTATAGTTTCTTTGTGATTATTTAGATCAGGGCAGCTGGGAAATGATTGACCAGCCTCCTTCAACCCTAACAGTGAGAGCCAGGCCAGAGTCATTACAAACAGCGCCAGATTATCACACTTCTTTTTAGTGGATGGCTCATTCAACAAGATTTTCAGAAGACACAAAATTAAATTGCACCCTGAACTTGTGAGACTGTCTTCATAATACTCTACAAAAGCCTTTCCATGGAATCTTCTCATGTTGACATGATTGACCACAAAGCAAGATTCAACAGATTCTTGTAAAACAGATCTTATGATAATTATCTTTTAGGGGAACCAACAAAGAGAATTAATTGAAATCTCTTTAACTACATTAAATATATTACCTTTCAATAATGAGCATATATCATAAAGGCAGAAAGATCTCAGACAAATAACCTGTGTCAAACTTAGAGGAACAAGAACAGAAAAAATAGAAGAAAAAATATTAAAAGGAAAGAAATTGTAAACATTATTGAAAGAAAAACAAAAAAAATAATTTAAATTATTAGTAATATGAAGGAACTGATTCTTCTGGAAGATGAACAAAATAAAAAACAAATCCATCACTTGACTAAGAAAAAGAAAAAAAGACTTAATTAAATAAGATCAAAGACCAAAACAAAGGAGACATTAGAACTGATATCCCCGAAAAACAAAGGTTATCAGAGATTAATCCACACAATGGTACACAACCAAATTTGATCAACCAGAAGACATGGACCATTTCCCAGACACATTTACCTCACTAATATTGAATCATGAAGAAAGAGATACTTATAACAGCCCAATAACCTGTAATGAGATGGAATCAGTAATAAAATGTCTCTCAGAAAAATAATAAAAGTTCAGGTTCAGACCAGAAAGATTCATGTTGATTTCCAATAAACATTTAAAGAACTACCAATTTTCCTTAATTAAAAAACAGAAAAGGAAGACTTCATTATGTAAAGTTAGTGTTACTTTGATACCAAGTACAAATGATAGTAACAAGACACAAATGTCCTTGATTAATATTGATATCCAATGCACTTCATTGTAAAACTATTACAGAAATTAGGTGTAAAATAATATGACACCATCAATTACATTCTTTAGGGGAGGGATTCATACCTATGAGTGTGTGAGTTTATGTGTGCACATGCATATATGTAGAAACCTGAGCAAGGAGCTAGGATATCCTTTTCAATAGCTCATCAAAACTTGAGATAGTGTTCTTCACTCAACCAGAAGTTTGCCTCTGGTTCCTCTGGTTGGCCACCACATCCTCTGGATCCACCTATCTCTTACCCCCCCATGACTGTGGTGATAGGTACATGTGTCTCTGACTGGCTTTTTATATATGCTGAAGATATTAAGTTTGGTCCTCATACATTTTAGAACAAGCACTATTACACACTAAATCATCTCCCCATACCTAATAAAATTCATTTGTATATAAGGAGTAAGAAAACAAGTGTTATACTGAATGGGGAAGAGGTGAAAGCACTCTGTAAAACTAGACAAATCAAGGATGCTCATTTAAAGCACTGTAATTCTAAATAATGCTAAACCTACTAAACAGTACAACCACATAAGACCATAAATTAAGAGGATTCCAAACTGAAGGGCGTCTAATCGCCAATTACCAGTACTGAAGAATAACATGATCTTATATACCAAAAGTAATGATTTAAGTGAAGGATGGAGATACAGCTTAATGCTTAAGAGTACATGCTACTCTTGCAGAGGACCACAGTTCAGTTCCCAAAATCCATGTAAGGAAATTCACATACACCTGTACCCTCAGCATACATACATATGGAGAAACCTTCATATAAAAAAAACTGAAATAAATCTTTTTAAAAATAATTTTAAAAAGTCATCACAAATATGTCATCAAAAATGTACTAGAACTAAATAAGAAATTCAGCCCATTTTTAAGAACCCATAGAGCCAGCTGCACTAGAATATGTCAATAGCTAGTGATCTAAAAGAGAAATTTGAAAATCAATTTTATTTGGAATATGTACAAAAAGTAATACCTAAGAATAAATTAACTAAAAGATTACTGAATCGTACAAAGGTAAAAATTACAAAATACTGATGAAATAAATTGGAAAACATACAAATGTACACAGAGAGGTGGGTAGGGAGGTCAATTCTGAAATGCACTGCTATTCATAAATTTTAAAAATTTATATTAATATTTTTGCTAGAAAAATTAATCTATGAGTTAATGCAATTGCTGTGAAAACATTGAAGAAATTACTCAAAGAATTAGAAGTAAATACCTCTAAAATTCAGAGGATGAGACAGACAGGATCACATAAAGCATATGGGTTTGATAAAGTAAGTCCCAGAAGAAAGGCAATTATTGGTAGAGGCTGCTTGTTCATTTCCCAGCTGCCCAGACCCAAAATAATCACTCAGAAATTATATTAATTACATCACTGCTTGGCCAATCTCTTAAGCATATTGTTAGCTAGCTCTTATATCTTAAATTGATCCATTTTTATTAATCTGTATATCGCCATGTGGCTGTGGCTTACCATGCAAAGTTCAGGCATCTGTCTTCTTTGGAAGCTACATGACATCTCACTGACTCCACCTACATTCTCCCAGCTTCCAGTTTAGTTTTCCTGCCTAGCTATATTCTGCCCTATCACATGGTGTGGGAGGTCCTTCTGTCTATGTGTTGCTTTCATTGGTTAATAAAGAAACGGCCTTGGCCTGTTGATAGGGCAGAACTTAGGTAAGTGGGGGAAACTGGACTGAATGTTGGGATGAAGAAGGGCGGAGTCAGAAGACCCCACTGATCTGCCACTGGAGATAGACATGCTAAAACTTGGATGGTAGGCCACAACTTCATGGTGATGCACAGATTAATGGAGATGGGTTAAATTAAGATGCAAGAGTTAGGAAATAAGAAGTTAGAGCTAATGGGGCAAGCAGTGATTTAATTAGAACAGTTTCTTTGTGGTTATTTTGGTTCTGGGTGGCCGGGACTAACAAATGGCCTTCTTCCTACAATCACAGGCCAAAGTAGCTTCTTTATTCATTAACCAATAAAATGAACACATATACAGAAGGACTTCCCACAACAGGCAGTTCCAAAAAAGAACATACTATCTATTTGACAGATGATAAAAATGCAGAACGTGTAAGGAACGCCACAATTCAATAGCAAAAATACCATAAATACAAAAATTTAGAATGGAGCCAAACCCTGACACATGCCTTTAATCCCAGCACTTGGGAGGCAGGGGCAGATATATCTCTGTGAGTTTGAGACCAGCCTGGTCTACAAAGTGAGTTCTAAGACAGGCTCCACAGATACACAGAGAAATACTGTCTTGAAAAATCAAAAATAATAAATAAATGAATAAATAAATAATATGACACCGAAACTAAAAAAGATTCACTGATGGCCAACACATATGAAAGATGTGTTAACTTCACTGATCATCAGGGAATCACTTGTGGAATCCACAGTGAGGTATCACCTCAGTCCAGGAACATGGCCAAAATTTCCAGGCCAAGCATCAACATCATCCTGTAGTAATATTTCATTTGTATATTAACATGATCAGAGAGTAAAAGAGTCACACTGGTCAGCTTTACAGAACCGGCAGTGTTGACACACACCTTTAATCCCATTAGCCACACTAGTTTGCCATAAGAACCCGGCAGTAGTGGTGCATGCCTTTAATCCTAGCCCTATGGAGGGATAGAAATGGGAGGAGAAAGTCACCACTTCAGACTGAGGTAGAGGTAAGAGCCAGTGGCTGGCTGCTTTGCCTTTCTGACTTCCTGGTTGGACCCCAATTTCTTTCTCTGGGTTTTTATTAATCATGCTACATCATCCTACCTTAAAAATTAAAATGTAAACTAAAATGAGGTAAAAGGAAAGGAAAGAAGAGCATGTTGAAACTTTAATGAAAATTTAAACTGAGTTATTTGAATATGAACTAGCAAAATGAGAATTTGGTTCTTAGGAGAAATATGGACAAAGATGGATTGATTTCTAATACAAGAGCATGATCAATGTCAGTAGTGAAAAGAACTGAGTTGAAACTTCTATTTCTATTTATTCACTTAAAATCTTTGCCATTGGATGAACCTTGTTCTAGCAAGGATCTTATATCAAGTACTGAACGATATGGCATGAGATGAAGGACTTTAATAACTTATCAACTTGTATCTCTACAATAGTCAATAAAAAGGATGTTACACAGACCTTACTACACTAACAGGGTTATGAATAAGCAATACATCACTGATGGCCAAATGGTCTCCTGCTATCTTGATTTTTCAGTAGTAGTCTGTGATACTTATCTTCAAAATTGCCTTTTGTCTAGGATGCTACAATCTGCCTTCACACATGGAAACATTACTCTTTGGGAGCAGATAATTCTTGTATTATTTCCATATGTAGTCTTTCAAATTTTCAATTAAATGCAACTGTAACATAATATTTATAGTTTTATCTTAGTAGTCAACTTTATTGTAATTGGATGGAACTGTACTTTGATATTATGATATTAACAATTTTTTCTATTATAGACTCACTTGTGGCTCTAAAATTCAACAGAACAATAGCTAAGAATAGATTGTTTAAAAATAAATGCAAAGTAATTTTATTTTTTGTTAAAAAAATCTACCATGTTGCTCAGATTAGCCTCCAGTTCCTGTGCTCAATCAACTCTGTCCACTGTGAAGAAAACATAGTTTCATCTGAATTTTAGATATACGTAGGCATTGCAAAGCTGAATTTATTTTATTTATATATAAACACATTATATTATAAAATATTTTATATCAATTCTAATACATTAGCTTGATAAGTGTATTTCAGGTTGTGTAGATCAGAGAAATGGAACTCATAACAGCTGACTTAAATATTTGTGGATGTAAATAGTCTATTTATGACCTTTCTGAAAATCTACAATAGCATATAACCAATCAAACCTGTTATGTTCTCCCCAAAATCTTTACCAAAATAAACATGTAGGAAGCATTTAAAATAGGAATGAACAGTAAAACAAGGAAAACAATCCATTTATAGATAGTGGATATCTTTCTGAAACTATTAGCTAACACAGGCAGCCTATGATAGGTCGAAACACGTTAATCCTCAATAAGTTTACATTGTGAAAGTGTGATCCCTAAAAGCAGCCAAGCCAGCATGTAATCCCTCATTACTCTCCATCACTCTTTTCAGAACATAGGTATTCTGCCACAAAGAGAACTCTCAGGTCTTTAGCTTATGATTTTCCCACATTACATGTCTACAATGTCACATATCAGAAATGTAAAGGAAATGTTTCTAAGAAGAAGAACTAGGCCTTTCTAACCTGGGAGCATGAAGGAAACAGAGAGCAAGTTCCAGGCCTAGAACTATCCAAATTTGACATCATTTAAGCCAGTGTTATTTATAAACTTAACTCAAAAATGAGTGCCTGACAAGATAAAAAGCGATATTACAAGATGAAAAATGAGAAATTGTGGGATGAAAGAATGTAAAGGGGCATTGATAATATTACATATTTTAGTATAGTGTTTATTCAAAAATCAGAGGAAAAATAATTCAACACATAAAAAATATAGTACAGAAAAGAAATACATCTCTACAGAGACCTCAATTCTGCCAGTAAATGGGTATAGACAGACCCAAAAACAAAGTGCTCAGTTGTGAAAGGTTCAGACCACAGGAAGAAACCCATGCACATTTTTGTTTTGTGGGTGATGGTGGCTCAAATGATAATTTACTAATTTTTCTTTATGTCTTGTTGCACAAAATAAAATTATTGGGGCAAGCATAAGAAGATATGAGGAGATCAAAGAAGACCTGGGAGTATGATCCTGTTTACAGTAAAGGCTGCCCAGTGAGGAAGTCAACTGGGAGAAGCGAAGGCAGAAGAGGAAGAGGAGGGGAGAAGATGAAGGGGAGGAGAACTTGAAGGAACAGGATACACGAGATGGAGGAAAGACAGAGACGAGAGCAAGGAAAGAGATATTTTGATTGAGGGAACAATTATGAGGCTAGTAAGAAACCTGGCACTAGAGAAATTCCCAGGAATCCACAAGGATGACTCCAGCTAAGACCGTAAGCAGCAGAGGAGAGAGTGCCCGAACTGGCCTTGCCCAGCAGTCAGACATCTTAAATGTCACTATAGAACTTTAATCCAGCAACTGATGGAAACAGAGGCAGACACCAGCAGCAGAGCATAGGGCTTAGCTCCCACAGTCCAGTTGAAGAGTGGGAGGAATGAGAATATGAGCAAAGAGGTCAAGACCATAATGGGGACAACAACTGAGACAGTCTAACTGAGCTAAGGGGAGCTCACCAACTCCAGGCAGCCAGGAAAGGAAACAGCATAGAACCAAACTAGACTCTCTGAGTGTTGATAACAGTTATATGGCTGGGGCAGACTTCAGGGCCACTGGCAGTGACAAAAGGATTTATCTCTGCTGCTTGAACTGGCTTTTTGGGAACCCATTGTATTTGGATGGATACCTTGCTCAGCCTAGATATAGTAGGGAGGGCTTTCAACTTTCCCCAAAGCAATGTGCTTCACCCTCTCTGAGGAGTGGATGGGGTGGGGTATTGGGTAGGTGGAGGGAATGAAAGGAGGGGAGGGAGTATGAATTGGGTTGGTAAGTAAATTGAAAAAAGATAGTTTGTTTTCTTTTTTTAAAAAAATAAGATAAAAAGTCAACTGGAAATTTAAACAGAGACTGCCCCTGTTTCTTATCAATTTCCATAGTTGCTGCAGAGAGGAGACAAAAGCTCAGAGCAAGAATTGCAGTGGTCAGCCATGATCCTCTATGTCTTTGTAACATGCTAACAAATACCACTGCATAGCATAAAGGAAAGCTATACTATCCTAGTAAGTATTACCATGTGCCAACTGCTGAGGAAATGGATCCATTAATTCTTACCAAAGATGTCCTTGTGTGCTAAGTCACAGTTACTCTAAAGAACTTAATTCAGCCATTATGCAAGGAAAACACAAGTTCCCATATAATCCAAGTTAAACCACTAAATCAAATTTTTGAAAAATACCCAATTCTATGACGATCCACCACGAGCAATTATGCTCTATATTTGAGAAGATACAGAGAAAACAAATTGTTTAAAATTGAAGTGACACTGGAGAATTAAAAAAAATATATCTGACTCAAAAAGCAAGAAAGAAATGAGAAAGGAAATGTTGAAAAACAATCACAAAAAAGAAGGAAAATGAAGGCAATGGTGAAGGGCAATACCAATGAAACAAAAGAAGAAGGAGGCCAATTGATGGACAAGAGGGGAAAGAAAAAAATAACAAGATGAATAATTAAATGGAAATTGGGGAGGTGAATTGTAAAACTAGGCAATGTTTTGCAAATGCTTCTATTCTTACAATTTTGGATCGTGCCTTAATTCAGTGATGGTGAAGGTGAAATTCCACATCAAGCAGCACAATGATAATTCCTATGGTGCAATGATACAGTATTCCACAGAAAATATTCAATACAGAGTAAGAATAAAACATTATTGGTAAAGCCACAAATCTTAATGAAAAAAAATGAAGAAATATTAAAATGAATAGGAGGAGTATATTTAAAAACATAAATGTCTCCAGTGTCTGTACGAAAATAAAAAATAAAAAAAATGAATGTCATTTTAATAGCTTTAGAGAAAAAGCAAAACAATATCAAATTCTTTGTTTATAGTAAGGATAAAATTGTATTTTTTAGTTTTTATTCATATAATTTTAATTTTTTAAAAAATTTCATTTTATAAATGTAAAGTTAATGTTCTTAAGAACACAAAAGAAGATAATTTGTCTAAAATAAGTTTGAGAATTTACTCAGGTAATATGCAAAATTGCTCAGCAAAGGAAAGAAAAGAGAATAAAATGAACGCATAAATCACATAATTATACTATAAAACATAAAAAATTGTCAAATATAAAAGACTAAGTTCAAGTGATTGGGAGTTATAATACAAGTTAGTCATACACAATTCTATTTACAAGGATAATCACAAAAATTGGTAGAACTAATCCAATTTAAATATTATAAATATATTATTATAAATACATTAAAATATTTCTGAGGGTTGGAGAGATGGCTCAGTGGTTAAGAGCACTGACTGCTCTTCCAGAGGTCCTGAGTTCAATTCCCAGCAACCACATGGTGGTTCACAAATACCTATAATGAGATCTGGAACCCTCTTCTGGCCTAGAGGCAGGATACTGTATAAATAAATAAATAAATCTTTAAAAAATATTTCTGAAAGTAAAAACCAAAATTAATATACATATTAATATGCATAGAACTTCAGTAACAATTATTTTTCTAACTAAGATTCATCTATATATTTCTGTTTTGTATTTTTTGGAAGGAGAACACATACATATTTATGACTTTTTATTATAAAGTTTTGTTGAAATATATGAAAAAAGGGATTAAATGTGTGTTCAGATGCTCAGGAAAGCCAGAAGCGGGCATCAGAAAACTTACAGCTGGAATTGCAGGCCGTGTAAGCCATTTACATAGGTTCTAGATCCACGTCATAGTCCTCTACAAGAGCAGCAAGCACTCAAAGTAACTGATCCAGACCTCAACCCCACATAAGAATATCTATAATGTTATAATGTAGATATCATATATCAACAATGCACAGACACAGATGCAGTCATCATGAAAGGAAAGTTCAAATACAATCTTCAGTCATGATAGATTAACAAACAATGGTCAAGCAGAAATTATAAAATTAAGTATCTGGAGGGATAATTTATTAAAAATCGTGTCATTGAAACAATACATTTATGTTCAAATCCAAGGATATTATAATTTGTTTTGCTTTAGCAAACAAATAGATTTCATTTGTTTAACTTAAGGTAAATTATGTACTAAAGCTACAAATTAGTTGCAATTACTGTTAAAGATTTATATAGTTGTAGCTACAAGCAAAATGATAGTTCTCCATCATAAATCTAATATCAAAACTGAAAACCAAACAGCAAATGAAATTTATTTGAAAACTGTTACTGATAAGAAATATACCCACCATAATTAATGGGTTGAAGATAAAACCAGAACCATAATCTGAAACAGTGTTAGAGTCTTATATGCTTTGTTACATAACAATAAAAGAAAACATTTAATATGAAAATTTCCATGTATTATGAGATGAACACTGGAAAATATACTACAGTAAAAGATACAAGTTCAGAAAATTTAAATTGTCAATTAGTAAACTCATAGTAAAAAATCAGAAACCATAGCCAGCAAGTACATCTTCTGTTCATTTTTGAAACAAGGATAAACATTTGTTGGGAAAAGGATAATAAAAGAATAAGGATTTATTGTTGTTGTTGTAGGTAAGAAATATACTTGATATCAGCATTTAAGGAAATATGAAACCAAAGATAAGAAAATGATTTATAAGACTAAACAGAAAAACTGTAGTTTTTATTCGACTTAAATTTTTTCAATTTAGGAAATATTCTCCCTCAAAAGTTATAGGATAGGAATAGTTGTGGGGCAATATCAATGTCAGTTTTTATATATAAGAAATAATGTAAAGGTATACAATTAATTATTTTATTATTAATTGTATAAAATAATTTTAATTTTATAATTAATTGTGTTAAGAAATCAAACAAATTGTGCTAGCCAGATATAATTGTGGGTATTATTAAAGGCCCGTTTCTGTAATTTACTTCAGACACATATAATCATGATATTTTTTGAATTAGGCATTTCTGTATCTTGTAAAGAGTTTTAATAGTTAATTAATATTGATTGAACATTAAGGATCCTCAAAGCTCTGCTTTGTTAATGGGTTCATACAAATAACCTCCACAGATGGCACATAACTTTATTATTTGCTTCTGATAAAGTCCCCATAAAAGTAGAAAAATAGTTTTCTTCTTGTAAAACAGAACAAAAGTTTTTCAGCTAATGTCTGCAGCTGTTGTATATAATGGGGACCACAGACAGCCACTGTCTTTCTGCTCAATGGGACAGAAATCTATAAGACAAAAGAAGCAATATTAAATTTAAAATATATATATAAATAAGGTACAGAAATAGCTTTGGCTCTTTTGATTTGTGTTTCTGCCTTAAATCCCCTGGCAATCTACTGCCAAATTTTCAGCTACAAACTCATTCTTGACCTTCTTCATTGCTGAAAAATCTCACTGTCTACATTGATGCATTATCTGTCAACCGTACTAGTGTTCCTCAGCCCACAGATCTTTAACATTGAGACATGACTCAAATGCTTGCTGTATATTCGGGATGTTAGCTCAGAAAAGCATAAAGGAAGGTTATCAATGAGTCTGCCTCTCCCTCATTACTTCTAATAATCTTAGGTCTTACCTCAAAAAATCCCCGGGTCTCTATTTTTGTTTTCCTTGTTCCTTTTTATTCTGTAGGGCCCAGCCTGAACGTCTGCTTTAAAACTCTATTCGCATTTTTGTCAGCTTTGGTGAACCACAGTAGGTAAAGACATGCTGCATTCTATAAAGTAAGAATTCTGTATGTTTTCTAACGAATGTGTTGATATAAAAAATGAGAACAAAATTAAATGCCCTCAGTCCTCTCCCCCTTTGAATATTTCCTTGCCTCCTTCCAGTCCCACCAACACTAGAGTGTTGTGTGTTAGGATGAATTTACTACAGATTTATTTTAGGATGCCTAGTCACTCAGGGTGATCCCTTTCTGACTCTCCTTTCCCATTCAGCATAAAGACTTTGAGATGACCAAATGTAGTAATGTTTGATCTTGTACTTTGCTTTCTATTTAAGTCTATAAGACAGAGTTGAAGTAGTGTGAATGTATGGATTCACTCTTGTTTGAATGGATAATAATCATCTCTTGATAAAAACCTCTATATATACTTTTTCTTTGAACTACCTTTTCAAAGTTGCCTAAGATCAGTCGTTTTCCGTATGGGTTTATATTGAAACTATAGTTCATTTGTTCCTATAACAGTCACATGTTCATATGTTCACAGCACATTGGGTAATAAGGTTTTGAAATACATGGAGCATGGAAATATAGCATCTGACTTTGCAATTTTCCTTCGGTTATTCTTGGTCCTTTGTATTTTGGTATGAAATTCAGATTTTTAAAATACATCTATTTCTACAAAATAAATCTGATAGGATTTCAGTTTTGATCTTATTGGATGTCTAGGTCATATTGGAAGAATTGACGTCTTGAAGTCTTCCAATCCAATTTATACTCTATGCATTTATCTCAGCTGTAGTTTGTGGCTTTGAGCAGAAATCTAGGGTACATTTGTCAGATTTACCCTAAGTGTTTCCTGGCTACAATGATATCACAAATGATTCTTTTAAATTTGTTTTGGTTGGTTTTAATACAAAAACAAAATTATTTTATTTTATAAAACAATTATACTCTGTAAGCTTGCTCACTCATGTTAGTGGGTGCTTTAACATATTGCCTTACGTTCTCTAAATTTTGTACATTACAATTAGAACATTAAAGTAATTTGACATTTCTCATCTATTCCAGATTTATTTTATCTTCTTTCCTATCTGCTTCAATTAGCTAAACGGTCTCTTTAAAGTAAATGGAGTGGGGAGCCTGGGCATCTAAATCTGCTCCTGATCTTACACAGAAACAGCTTATAAGCTGATATATCATCAATAATGATTTTTATTACAGACATTTTCTGTCAGGTTAAAGAAGTTTCCTTCTATTCTAGTTTCATGAAAGTTTTTCCTTTTCAATAGAAAATATATGTTGGATTTTGTCAACTGCTTAATTTGCCTATGCTGAGGTGATTAGATGCCAGTTACATGATGTGTTTCATGCATTGAGTTGATGGAATCCCAACCAGCAACTCTCTCTTCATTATGACTACATATTTTGGAGTAAAGTTTGCTAAAATGTATTCAGAACATTTATAATGATATACATATGGCATATTTGCCTCCAATTTTCTTTCCTTGAATTTGCCTTCTTTTGATTTCAGTACAGTGATGCCCTATTGAATAGGTTGGTATGCGTTTTTTCCTCTTCAATTTTCTCTTTCATTTTCTACATTTTATGAAGAATATTAATATATTTCTACTGTTATTAGAATATTATAGTAACTCTATCTGCTCTTATATTTCTATTTGTGGAAAGAATTATAAAGATATAATTTCTGTGAGAGATTTAGATCTCTATATATCCCTATATTCAGGATATAGAGAACTCTCCAGTACATTTTGGTAGTTTGGGCTTTCTAAGTAAGTTACAAATTACATGCGAATTTACTGGAAAATAAGCTTGTAGTGTTCTTGAGCTCTGAATATGCTTAGTATCTGCAGTGACACACCTCTTATGACAGATGTCATTTGTGTACTTGATTTTTGTTAAAAATAGATCTAAATGACATTTTTCAATTTTGTTGATTTCTCATAGCCATCTTTTGATTTCCCAGGTCTGTTTTTGCTTCTGCTTTTAATCTGATATGTTTCAGTTTTGTTCCTCATTAGCAGTTTTCTCCTTCTTTTAAAGTTCTACCACAGCTTACTATGGCAGAAGCTAAGCTAATGACGTGGGTCTTTTCTAACAGAAGCATCCTCTTTTCCACCTTTTCCTCGAAGCACCAGATATGCCTTCATCGATCTGGGTGTCCAGTCAGGTTCATCTTCCATATCTTTCTCCACTATGCTCTTCACTACCTTGAACAATTCACCAGAACAACCATCTAGAGAATAAGTATTAATCTTCAGCCACATATGTTCCAGTATGTATATGTGTGTATATTTCTATGTGTGTGTGTGAAGGTGTGTTATACATTATATATCTAATGTATTAGTTTTATATAGCATACATGGACATTTGTACCCTACATATGCATACACAACTTGTCACTCACAATATATGTCATAAAATAATTTATAATATACCATTTACACAGACATATATATACATGTAAGTATGTATGAATATAGCACACATAGAATGTACATGTATATTTTACATATAATTAGATGAATATGTATGTATGTAATGATTTCCACATATGATCTTACATAATTACATATTTTTAAAAAATCACATGGCTTGTCCTAAACTAGGATTAAATTGGAGAATTACAGTAACAAACAACACCAAAAAGAAGTGAAGTCTGGGGGAGGACGTTGCAAACAGAATAATGTGACAGAAATAGCTACTATCTGCTAAAGGCATTCACTATACACAGATATTGCATAACGTTTTGTACCACCTGGCATCTTGGTATCACCCTGTAGAGTACAAAGAAAATCATTATTTCTTAAATAGGAGACTATTTTTAATAGATAAAGTTGGCATAGGCTGCACTGTCTGCCCATGATTCTACAGCTAAATGTGGGAAGGCAATAGCTTGATCCCAGGGGTTTTAGACTTCAATGTATTTCTAGAGAAAGAAGAAAAATATGATTTTTCTTTTTAATTTCAGCCTCTCCATGTCACTCTATGGCGTTTGTTCAAATTTGTTCAAATTTCATTACCTGTGAGCCTCAAACTCAATTGGAAGAAATCTTTCATCAAGACTTTAACCGTATCTTCCCCATATAATAGGAGAAAATTCTACCATCCGTGAAAATTGCTTCCTCCAATAGAGCATATCCTCTGAAAAACTGTCTTCTTAGAGGGTGAAGAAAATTACAGAAGTGTCTGTGCCAGATTCCACATTTTTTTTAAGTGGAGGCTTTTTTCCTCCTGCACAGTTTCGTCAAGTTTGTTAGAAACCACTTTTTTGCTTTATGGTTCTCTACTTGATGGCCTTTGCAAATATCTAATACAGAACTGGATGCAAACACCTTGTAGATTCCTGCCCCTTCCTATACTAGATTAGGCAAATGAGCAAAGGCAGAGTTTAACTCACAGAACCCTGAGCATTGCAACGCCCTAGGGCTCTTTGGTACCTTTTATGTTTCACAAAACTATTAAAAATCCAAAAGGACGTTATTATGTCCTTATCATGTTTGTTTGCTGACATCATACCTTACATAGCATCTAAGTCTGAACTATCATTATTGTGTCAATAAACCCTTTTATTTTCATTTTACTAACATATAAGCATCAGTTTTAAATTCATAGAAACTTAAGAAATTACTATTGAAGCATATCAATTATACATTCAGTCTTTCTTAAAATGGGGTTTTAACTTTAACTATGTATGTATGCATGGGATTTTGAATGTGAGTCCAGTGCCCATGGAGGCCAGAAGAGGACAGGAATTCCCCTGAAGCTGAAGGAAGAAGAGGCACTCTATGTGGGTGCTGGGAACCAAACCAAGGTCCTCTACAAGAGCAGCAAGTGTTATATACCATTGTGTAGTATCTCTAGCCCTGGTAATTAAAATATTGATGCCACTCAAAAAAAAAAAACCTGAACACAGAAATCCCCCTTTTTCGAATAGAGTCTGAGTCTACTTAAGAAAGTAACTGCCAATCTGTGTATGGATTATATCTCTAACTTCAGAGATATCATTTAACTCATACTTCGAAACTTGGGACTTAAGTACCTACTGTGGCTAGAGGTCAGGGAAGGTATCTTATAAAATATTCAGATACCACCTACTATCATCACTTATCTGGACTGAACTTTCAAAAGTTTCAAGGCTAAAAAAGCCTTTACTTATATTGTCATTTGTAGAGGGAAGGCTGGCAGCCTCCTGAAAGACATATGTGTATTCCTGAAAGACCATCTTATGTTCCTCATTTTCTGAACACTTACGTGAGCCTGCCCAGTTATGCCAGATGCTACTCTGATCTCTGAAAGGGACACAGGAACATACAACATGAAAAAACCTTCAACTGCCTTGCTCTGTCACTATATTTGATCACAGCACTGTTTTTGGTAAACTAGACTGGGCAGTATGTGAATGACTAAAGCTGTGTTTTTCACTTAAATTCCTAAATCAGTTAATACTATCAAATAACAACTGAAGCTCACTAGTAAAAGCTATTAAACTTGCCCAGTGCAATGCAAAGAAAAATAATGCTTTCATAATCACTCTGCAAGCTCTTGGTTTCAGAGAGCATCACTAACTATTCTAATTTATTGGCAGTTGCTACTGCATGCACCATTTATGATAGTCAGCTTTCTTACACATCAATGCATGGGTGTTTGCCTACGATAGATGACAAACTGTGGTCAAATTTACACACAGTACCTCCCTAATCAATTATTTTAAACTCACAAGGTATTTTAATGTTTTTCTTCATACCACCTCAGATATGTGAATACCAGAAGAATCCCAGTAAAGAAAAATGAAAAAGAATAAAGTTCTTTTCTTCCTTAGTTCAGAGATGTTTAAGAATATCTTCAAATGGGAACTGTCACCGGATCTTCTAATTGTTTTCTCTTCCAACAGAAGAGGCTTGCTGTTAGTTTTAAGCACTTTTTGTCATTATGAATATTCTATGTTCTTAAGCCAAATTACTCAAATTATCCACATAATGTTTTCCTTACTCAGAACCACTGTAGAAATTTGAGGTGATGCTGCTGAGCACCTCAGGATTTGGAAATAATCAACATGACTTCAACACTTCAATCAATGAAATTTTAAAAACTGTATTTAGATCTAGTGATGGGTATGGGTTGGTAATTGATAAACAAAATAAGTAATCCATTATTTATTAAATCAAATAGCATAATTTGGAGGACATTTTGGAATTTATTTGATATATTATTAATTTATATGATTTAATATAATTTGATATATTATTATTATAACTGTACTGGGCACATCATACTATACAACTGTACAAACATATAGAAAGCAGAAAAATACATATAATATTGCAAAAGTATTAGATTATATTAAAGATATAAATAGAACATTTACCAATATAGTTTTAGTCAAGTATATTTTGGTCATGAACAGTAATTCACATAAGCAAATTTTATCATATCTTAAAAGAAAGACAGAATTTGAAATGTGTTACCTTACATTGTGCTTAATAAGAAAATTGCAATAAATAATTACAAAGATGACTTATTAATGACATCTATGTCTACAGGTCACACATCTGAATAACTTCAAATCCTCCCTTGCATCCTCCCAGAAAATTATTTTCATACATTAGATAAAGGCTTCATCTTCTTTTTACTGTTGTAGGAAAATGTGAAGAATACTATACTAACTAAATCAAAAGGTATATACATAAGCTGGATTAGTATAGCTAGCATAATGTTATTCATGAAGAAAAGCTATTTATTCAAATATTCACAGAAATTGTTCAGGTTAGTATAGAATGGAATATGCACAATTATTTGTTGCTAGTATATTTTTTAGATTGTCTCTAGATTATTTGAGAAACATCATTGTGGAACTTAATCTCATGTCAATGCATTCCATAGTTTATCATTTTATAAATCAATAAGAGATTATATTAAAATAGCTAGAATTTATAAATAAGAAAGATGAATATAATTGCATCCACTGTATTGATTATCAGCATGGAAAAATAACAACAAAGTAAAAGTTTAATAGAAAAGTAACTGCTTTTCTATAAATATTTGCATATATATAGGCTATATACATACTGTTAAATGGATATATAATCCATAAATATAGCATGTCGAATACATAGGAATACAATGTTAATAAATTCATATAAATAACTAATTAAAATCTTTAAAGCTACTAATTATACATTAGATCTGAGATTAAACAGAAAAGGAGTTTGTAGAACTACAGAAAATGTTTGAACTGAGTTAATGATTTGCATGACAAAATACCAGTTTAAAGAAACCCACCATGAATCTATTAAGTAAATGTAAAATGAATATTTATTTAATATTTTCTAGGGAAAATCTCCATATAATACAACAAAGGCACTGGTAAAATAAATTTTAGAATAATTTATAAGAAAAGAAATTTTGGTTATATAATCAAAATACCATTTATAATAATAAAAAACAAATGTTCTTTGAGAGAATCAATTCGGGTGTTGATATAAGCTGAAAGATTAATGAAATATTGTACAATCTATGAGTCTATGACAGTCAGCAAAATTATGAACAAGCAATGAAAAGGAATATATAATATAGTAATTAGAAAATACATATCTCATACAAATAGGAGACATTATGCATGTCATTAGTGATCACAGTGGTAGATGGCAAAAGAACAGGAGATAGATTTGATGACAATTGAAACACATCACTCTCAAATAAAAACCTCAGAATGATGAAATGAAATGGAATATAACTGTACACTGTAAATAAGTGAATGTATTAATATAAACACAAGTTCAAAGGTTATCCTAAATTTGTTTACTCCAAATAATTAACAAAACAACTGCAACCTCAGTAAACTGAAATAGGATTATACACTAACATCCTGCTTATGTAGGTACTTACTGGCATACAAAAATTCATTCAATATAGACAATGAAATGCACTATTTTAATTTTCTTACATTTGTTATTTGTGCAATATATAAAAATATATATCCAAAAGAAAATGCTAATACAAGGTATGTGAAGGTTTATTGTGGATTAATGCATGTATGTGTTGAAAATTGTCCCAACAAAATTAATGACTACTATGACAATTATATATCTAAACCCTTAATAAACTATATATCACAATCTTTCAAGACAATTTTTAAAAAATACTGTTCAAAGAGAGCCTATATTTAAAAGACAGTAACAAAAAAGAAGCAAGATTTGAAAAGTATAATCATTTCTCTCCCTTCATTAGGATTTTAAGCTCCTACTGAGTCAAGACAAGGCATGAGCTCCTGAAGTTACAGACCCCATGTTCTTTTTGCATGGATGAATTGGATTCAAGTAAAAATGGAAGACATTAATGAACTCATTATCTCACCTTGACTGTGCATTATCTTAGCCACATGAGGATTTTAAGGGTGGTTTGGGGATGGAAATTAATTAGGAAGTGTTGAGTAGCATTCTACATCTGGGTTCACGGAAGGTGTGAAATGAGAAAGAAAACAGATGAGATGAAAACAACAAAGAAAGTCAAGTCAAAAACATTTTGTCTTGAAAGAACAGGAAGTAAAGACAAATCTCAGTGCCATTATCTCTACATGTACCGCTTTTTGGGATTCTATTCTCTTTGGATGCATACCTTCCTAAGCCTGGATGTAAGGGGGAAGGCCTTGGACTTATTACAGGGCAGGGTGCCTTGCCGGCTCTTTGAACTGGAGGGGGTTGGGGGAATGTGTGGGGGGGGGAGCGGGAGGAAAGTTGGAGGAGGGGAGGAAGTGGGAATTTTGATTGGTATTATTTATAAAGAAATAAAAAAATAAAAAAGAACAGGAAGAGGAGTGAGAGTGGCCATTATTTGGTGTTCCATGGAAGAAAAGAGTATAGACAGGATGGAAAGAGATTCAATGTGTGTGTGTGTGTGTGTGTGTGTGTGTGTGTGTGAGAGAGAGAGAGAGAGAGAGAGAGAGAGAGAGAGACAGAGAGACAGAGAGACAGAGAGAGAGACAGACAGAGAGAGAGAGACAGACAGAGACAGACAGAGAGAGAGGGAGAGAGAGAGAGGGAGATGAGAAGTGGGTGATGATTGTTACATAAAGAAAACATTCTATTATACTTAGGTAGAAAATATTTGAGCTCTCAAAAGATGTGGGAAGAAACTGTCTTATATAGAAAAGTCTAAAGAAGAGAGCTCAGAAAAGGAAGAAAGGTCCTAAAGTTTAATAATGTTGAAATATTAAAGTAAGGCACATAATCAAATGTTATTAAGGTAGTGGTACTGAAGCCAGTGGCAAGTTTAGCAAGAGCTTTGATGATTGCCAGGTTGTTTTCACAGACTGTCTTGGGCTGAAGATGAATAGTTCTCTAACAAAGGGTAGGGTGGGCTAAGAATGGAATAGAAGAGGATTTTAGCTGAGGAAAAATGTTTGCTATTGACTTTTAGCAATAAGAGCCAAGTATGTTTTAAAATCCACAGAAACGATACACCTTTGTGTTAGTAAATGATAGGTCATGAGTCAAATCCAGTCTGTAAATAAACTTTGCTGGTCAACAGATGTTTATGTTCTTTACAGACTGTCTGCATTTTTTTTTCATGGTACATTGGTGAAGTACCACATTGTTCTAGTAGGAATAGACTATCTCAATACAGTTAAAATCATTTGACTCTATACAAAAGAGAATAGTAACTAATATAAATAAAAGAATACTACTTTGGATATCTCAGCAGAGAGACAGAATTTCTGCAGCCTCTGGTACTGTTAAACTTAAGGAAGAAGGACATATAAATAATTCACTTAATATAATATAATATTCTCAAGTTTATTTTATAAATCTACAATGTTATAAATCTATAAATGTGAAAAACATTAAAAATTATGGTAAGAATCTGTCCAGGAAGCTATACAAAACCATGGATGATGGATGAAGAAACATATCAACTTAAAGACAAAAATGTCTCTAATGTCTAACAGTTTTATTCTTAATTATAAATAAAAAGATTTAAGAAGCTAACAAGTCTCCTTTATGTTTTGTATCACTGTCGACTTTAGAAAGCACAGGACAAATACATAATTACCGACATCTAAGAGAAAATATGATGCAAATAGTTTGTTGTATCTCTTCATTTTCAAAGTCATTGGGGAGTTTTCTAGGAAACTATAATACAAAATTCTAATTCAATGAAGGCAAAAATTTAAACCAATATTTTAAAATTGCAATATTTTCTTTTCAACAAATTAAAAAGTCTCTACATTGACAAATTTTTATGGATAGCTTATACATTCAAGAAAATTAATTTTTGTACTATTTAACATACTATTTAAAATTAACATTTTCACAAAATGTTATATAAGTCATTGATAGAGAAATCATATGAAGACCTTTATTAAAAATGAAATGAGGACTGATGAGATGGCCCAGAGGATTGTAGTGCTTGCTGCTAAGCCTGGCAACATGAGCTCAATATCATGGACCCACATGGTAGAAGGAGAGAACCTATTCCTGCAAGTTATCCTCTGACCTCCACACACTTACTGTGAAATACACACACACACACACACATACACACACACACACACACACACACACACAAATAAAAGGAGAAGTAAAAACTTAGAATAAATATCAGTGTTAATCTGGAAAATAATTACATGAAAGACCAACTTTCCTATAGAAAATCAAATATCATTTGCAAGAGAAATTAAATATACAATTTATAAAATATACACCTAAATATATACAAAATATGCCTCTCAAAAGGAAAACAATAACGCTAAAATATCCCTTGTATAGGGTGTCAATATTTATAAATGTATTTTATGAAATATTTCTATATTTGCATAAGAAAGATTTAGCTAAAAAAGTGCTGTGCCTGCTAATGCAAAATAACATAACATCTCATTCATTATAACTACACACTAATATAGATGAAAATATATGCTGAAGAAAAGTAGCCTATATAGAGATAAATGAACTTAGTTAAAAGAGAACATGAATTCAGAAAGAGAAGAAAAGAGGAAGGGCATTGGACGAAATAAAAGAAATAGAGCAAAGAGGAATTTGATCATTAAATATATGAAATGTTCAAACAACAAATACAAAATTTAAATATTGACAAAGTAATTTATGACAGTCAAGAGCAAAATATTTTGATGTGTATCATTTAATTTAATGTTATTCTAGAAGATTTAGGTAATAGACTATTAAAAAAAGAAATACAAATTTTATTTTCATATTTACTATTTAAATTTTTGAATTAGAAATTTTCAAACATCTACTAAAACTAACAACTACAATTTAATTGATCAGTAGTTATTACATTGTAATAAATACATTGGAGTTTTAGAGTAACATCTGGTGGTTGCTGCTTAGGATAGAAGTTGATCTAAATGGAGCGTACCACTATCAAGTCATCCACAATGATTCCTTTATACAATTAGAGATTCCACTTACTTTAAAAGAAATTCATAGCCTTTCATAATCCTCACAAAATTGAGTGTGTGTGCATGTATGTGTATGGTATGTGTGTGTCTATCTTCAAGTGGAAATACAGAAATATAAAATTTTTATTTCAATTGTACATACCCAAATAGGAATAAGATATAGTTATAAAATTTATGTTGAATCTGGTTCTTATAGAAAGGACACACATTCATCCATAAACAGTAAATTTATATTAGTATTTAGAAGCATGCGTCTGATATACTGCAGAGGGAATGTGGACAGCTGGAGAAAATACAACAGTGTTTGGAATGCATGAATGCTTTCATTTTCACCTCTGTTAAAGATTCTGGGGAAAAATGCAACTCTTTAATGAGAAAAACAAGTTAGTCTCTATTTCCCATCCTATGCTAAAATAAGTTCTGAAGATATTAAAGGCTGCAATATAAAACTGAACACGTAGACAAAATGATGAAAACGTAATGAGTGCCTGCCATATCCATTATGGGAATTGCTATTAAAAGAAAAATAAAACTGCTGTCATGGTTAGACTTGATGGTTGTTCAGATCACATACTACAAATAACCAATAGAAAAACAGGTACAAAATAAAACCAATTAGATTAATGCAGAGATTCAAACCAAGGGTGCTGATACAACATCTGGAATTCCAGCGTTTGGTAGGTAGAGGCAAGAGGATCTGGAGTTCAAGGCTATATCAGGAGTTTGAGAACAGTTTGAACTCCAGATGCATTATCAAAAGACAAAATAAAATCAAAATTCAAAACATTAAGGAGCAAGCAAAACAAGGCTCTCAGATTGCTGCAAAAGACAGTAAATCCTGTGTGTATGCAGAAAAGTGGAAATTCTTTGAATCATATGATCACTTCAAAAGCCAGGTATAGTTTAAGGTAACTTGAAAAAATGAGGTAAAACGTGTTATACTTTGTTCTTCTGGATTATGTTTTGCCCCTAAGAACAGATGCAACTAGGAAGTTATTGAAGGAACAGTTGTGACTAGGATCCACTATGTCATAGTCATGTAAACATGCACGTGTGACTACAGAATAACATCTTAGAGTAACGTAGAAGGATGGAATGCAGGTAATGGGTACATGAGTCATGAAGGAGAATATAAAGTTAATGGGTTTCCTAGTTCTAAATCTGTCACGGATTATTTTCCTTTTTTGGTGATGGATAAGTACGTTGAGTATATGATAGTAAAAATGTAAAATCTAAATGTGAAATTCCACAGTTTTTGCCTCCTATAGGGAACTCAAGGAGATCTTCCTACCACTGTCCCTAGTCAACCAGGTGCTGGGCTTAAAGGCATGTGCCATTAACCCAACAAGAAAGCTTTAATTGTAAAGCAGAACTAGTCATAACATGTGGACCTGCAATTTTGTTTAGCAAAAATGAAAGTTTTAAAGAAATATGAAATGTACTACCAAATAAAACATATTTAGTAAATATTTCCATCAAAAATGGAGATTTTAAACAACCCATTCAGTTTCTTTAAACCTATAGATTACTGTATAAGGTTTATACTGTTTATGACCCACACCTCTGTTTATCCATCTTTGGTATGAGCTGTTAGAAGAAAGTATCTAAATTTCTGAAGGATGTTTTCTGCACTAAAATTTTAATTTTGCTTAATAAATGAATAATTTATCTTTGAACATTTGAAAATAGCTCTAAAACATTCAGTTATTAAAGATATAACAGGAAATATATAAAACCTTTAAGTTAATCTATACAATTGTACTTGTTTATATTTTTAGATAATTATATCAGATATACGAGTGCTAATATTAATCCTCTAATTGTTTAGTATGAGTCACACATATACAATTAACATTATCATATAATAAAGGGAATATTTGCTTATATAATTAATCAATATATTTCAATAAAGTTTCAGAGGAAAATTCTGCTAGAATAAAAATAGATATTACTTTCTTTTTTTTCTAAAAATCCTAGTATCCAGTGGTTGATCATATACACATTCTTGAGGAAAATGTTAAGTTCAAGATTAAGTGAAATATAATGTCATGCTGATTTAAGTGATTCTTACGATATTGTTATTTGAAAATGACATTACAATTATGAATAGGGACGTTCAAGGAATTTTGACTTTCAAATGTGTAAATTTTATATTCCCCTGCCTTTCAAGTTTCAAATTTGGGATCTATGTTTTTATCTTTTAGAAATGATTAAAATGAAAATAAATTTGGATTTTAACAAAATCCATGTCTCATGACTGACAGGAAAGAATGAGGCTGGGAATATAAGGTTGAGGCAAATAGTGCTAGAGGAGCTATTCTCTGTGGTTTAGAATTTACAACAGAAACAGCTATCATTACACTAGAATTATGTTATTGATCTGCTAATGTTTGTTACTGTTTTAACTTACCATAAGATGCTATTGATTAGAAAAAGATTAGAATTTGTCTAAGATAAGTTTGACATTTCCAATGCGTTCTTGGATTTGACATGTGTGAAAAGACAAATTTAGATTTTGATACAGTTGAATACTGTTAAGAAGCACTATAGACCAATTCAAAAGGACATTCCCAACCCTGGGGATCTTCTACTCCTTTAATTAGGAGATACTGTAGCCATAGGAGCATGTATATTGCAAAACATTATCTGCTTGCACATAACTACATCATTTTTGGTAAACTCCCTTGACAGAAACTTAGCTCAGAGACACAGAGCCCAGACGTACTTTCTCCCTTAACATTTTGCTTACAGAGGTCAACAGTCAGAGTCAGGTTTGATTCTCTCCTTCCCCCCACCCCTGCCAGTGCCTAAGACATGGGCTTGCATGATTGGAAGGCATGTACTGAAGATGGGTAAGTCTGGATAATGGGAAAGTGTTCACCTAAGGCAGACATGATTTTCTGTCCTGTTACAGAAGCACAGACTATATTAAAATTAATAAAAAGGGAGAAATTGTGGAGGCCCAAAAATGTGAGCCTACTTCTTTCTACCTTGTCTGAAGTTCAGATAGTTTGAGGTTGCTCAAAATTGTTGACAACAACCAAGGCTACACATCCTGACACAGGATGTGGTTACTTGGTTCTTTTTACTTTAAGATGGCCTATGTAGGTAGATCCACCCCATCCTGCAAATAGTCGGATATGTAAGCATACTTCTTCTCCTTCACTTATAATTGGAGGTTTAACCTGGGGAGTGACTTCCTTCAAGATACTTGGTCTAGGTTGGTTTCACTGCCTAAACAACAGAATGATAGTGACTTGATGTCTCAAAGTATTGAAACAATTAACTCTTCAAGTTGTCCTTTTTATCATGTTAAAAAAATCTTTTGTTACCTTCTTTCCACTTTTGTATTGGAGTATAAAATTGTATGGAAAATTAAATATGGGTGATTTCAGTTAAAGAAAAAAAAAGAAACAGCTATCATCTAACTGTTACTTGTACATACAATAGGATCAAAGGCATCATGGGAAGCACAGTCCTGGATCCATCATTTCGTCACCGTAGACATGTGACAAAGGTAATGTAATGATAGGAAAACAAAGGACTTAGAAATCCTGACAAACGGGAGGCCAGCTAGAGAGTCATAGAATCCCCAGGAAAGAATAATGTAGACAGCCTGCTAAGTAGTTTGTATAAGACGAGAAGTGATAGAATAAGTTAACTGAAATCTAGCTGAAACTTCTTAAGGAGAAATATATTTGGACAATCATTTCTCAGGTCTGAGACAGTTTACTGACTTAAAACCCACAAGAGCCAACATCAGAACCACATGAGGAAGAATTCTGCTGCCCTCCCCAAATTCCATATTATTTAACTCTCTGTTTTTTTTGCAAGACTTTTGTGAAGGAATCTACCAGAACTTATCAAGGTGACTGTGCTGAGAAATGATAAATCAGCAGACTGTTGGCTACTTTGGGGCATTGTCTCTGGTGGTAATTCCTGAACATCTAGGATACAGGATCAATATGACCTTTACAGTGAGGGTTCAGGAGGTCATGCCCATCTAATAATGGATCTCCCATTACATTCCATGGTTATGACCCTAGTTACAGAACACCAGATTAAAAGATCATGAAGAATGCCCCATATTGGGGTGTTTCAGTCTGTTCACCTTACAGCAAGCCACTTATTAAATCTACTGAAGTTAATATACATAATTTTTCTTATTATCCCTCTCTCCCTCCCTTCCTGCCTCCCTCCATCCACCTCTCCTTCCTTTCTTTCTTCCATTCTTTCTTTGTTCCTTATTTCTGAACCAGTAACTCATGTTCTCAGACTGACCTCAAATTCATAAATAGCTACAGATAATTTTGAACTCCTGATTCTCTACCTCCACCTCTATGTACATCACTAAACCTGCCTCTTGATGGGGATGATTGAATCCAGAGCTTTATGCATGCTAGGATAACACTCTGCCAATGGAGCTTCTTTCTCAGCCCATAAAGTTATTTTCTTTGTCTCTGCTTAGTTTGTATTTGTTACTGATCCTGACTACTGGTCCTTCATATTTGGTCCTCTATTTAACAACATTCATTGTTAAGTAGTCCTTGCGAAAAGCTAAAGATGTTTACTTCGCACTACATCAGATTTATGGGGACAAAAATAAGAATGAGGTAAGGCATATTTCTATAAAAGAGTTTGGATTATAGTCAATAAATATAAATATCCACAACAAGTAAGAAATGTATATAATTTATAAAGATGGGTATGGGGTAAATAGATAACATAGATAGCCATGTTCCAGATAGCAGTGTCTCAATTACCAAAGGACTGCTTAATTAAGGAATGCCCTACAGTGTCAAATTTCTTTCTCACAATGACCATGCTAGTTTGTGTTCACATGTACTGTCAGTCATATTGGCACCATGGTCCAGATTTTCTTTAGAAAACAGTTCTCAGCACATCACTTCTCACTCCTTATACATTATGTAGACACTACAGTAAATTCTTACATGTCCAAGTAAGGGAAGGGGTTAGAGGTTAAGTCAACTGAAACCTTGCTGACATTACTTAAACCTACCCTACAGAAGTATCACATCTTCCTGAAATTTGTAAGTTTTAAACCATGAGCTATCTCCTATATTTTGCTGAAAACTCCCATTTTGGTGATATGAACATTTGGGGGAGTTAGAAGGACTTTCGGTTTTTGAGAAAATGAACAACAGCAATAGTCGATGAATCAAATGGGGACTTATGAGTCCTATTTCTTATACATTCCTTTTTTTAGGGCTACTACCAATAAGAGAATTATAAATACTGCTTTCTTAGCAAGGTGAATAAGTTAATAAGTTTCAGCCAATGGAATATTTTAAAAATCTTAAGGTATTAATAAATATTATTGTACCTCTAGCCAAACTAAATTACAGCTCAGACAGGGGCCAGAATGATCAGGTTTATTATTCAAGTCAGAAGAAACATAAGCAGAATAGTTGTTTCAAAACCATGTGCATTATTGGCATTATTATAACTAATAATAACAAGGAAAATAATGCATCAAGATTGGATATTGCATTTTTCAGTAAATGGCAAGGCTTCTACTTAATAATCATTTATATTTACAGTGAAGGAGTGCAGAGTTTTCAAACAGTACCTCATTAATCATGTCAGCCTGTTACTTGGAAAGTTATTATCCCAGTTCAATAGATAGAAAAATTATATCATGGAAAGGTCAGTTACATATTTACTTGTCCAATCTTGGAAAAGCAAAGGGAGTCAGTTTCAAATCTGTGACCTCTTTTCACCCTTTGATCTAACTACTGGACCAGTGCAAGACTAGTTGGTGTAGTGGGTAGCCATCAACCTAAAACAGTCGATGGCTGAACTCTTTGCTCTTACTTCTACAGACCTAAAAACACAGAAAGAAATGTCAATTTCTCTTCCATTATGTCAACAAAAGAGAAGATGCAAGAATTATTAAGTTCTATTTCACTTTGCTTATGTCTTTTGAAAACTGTTGTTAATTGTTGTTGCCAAAACTGCAAAGATCAAGCTGTTTATTAGTAACATCATCATATGAAATTTAGGATGCGATAAGATGAAAATTTGAGAGGTTTAGGTGAACATGAGTGTATTTAATACATTTGTTAAATAAGTAAAAAAGCAATAAATCAACTTTTAATTGTTTTCAACACCTCAAACATGTTTCTGTGATGCTGATTTCAGAAATTATAGAGAAATGAGAAAATAAGTTTTAAAATTTATATTCTGTTTTTTGTTCTATTTCAATCTGATTCATCTATTGACTTCTCATTTTAAAAAGCAAGCAAGTAAACAAAAGTAAACAAAATTGTTAATCCTTTAAGGTGAAAGTATACAGTAAAAATGGTGTATGTTCCCTTCTCAAATAATGGTAATTGCTGCTATTACAAAAGTAATATTGTCATGATTAAGCTTTCAAGTTCAAAATCCCACTAATAAAATAGCATATAACTCTCTATACTTCTATTATGAAATATATATTTCACTGGTAATCTACAGAAATAGCTTTCTTAAGCAATTAATTGACAGTCACCTGGTTTGAATGAAAACATTTGTCCTTTCTTAAATTCAGTGAGGTTTGAAGATCACAAACATTAGAATATTATGTAGAAGTGAGCATTATAAATTTATGTAGTTGTTTTAAAACTACTGTTACTTTCTATATTCAGATGATTATAGGGACAGAACAATTTTCATTTAAAAAAAACCAAAGAATTAATAAGATGGTCTTTATATCTAGGGTTAATGATTATACCTTTGCCATTTGCCCTGACATATGGGAAAGGGAGAATGAAGAACACTGAGTCAAAGCATAAGCCATCTGCTTATGAGGTAATAGTGAATGTTATTCAAATTTCAGTCTAATACAGGATACAGAGGAACAAGCAAAAGAACAAAAGAAGGTACTACTCTTAGAATATTTAATATTTTCAAGTAATACTGTGAAGACAAATCACATAAACTCAGTAAACTAGTAAAGGATTTGTTATATATATTTAATAGAAAAGTCTGTATTATTCTAATATATACAAATGTATGCATATATATTGTGTTTCAGTAACAAACATAAAACAGCATGAATACTTATGAATATATGGATTATTAGAGTATTTCAGAATTATTTTGATGCTTATTTTGAGAAATTTCATTTACATCACACTAAAATATTTCCATGTATAAAATAATGCAATAAAAGAAAATTACTCTATTAAGTGTTGAAAAATTCATTATTTGGGATTTGTGTTCAATGTTTTTCCTTTAGCCATGTTTCTTTATAGTTTTTAGATAATATATCTCTAAATGGTTTTTAAATTTACACTACTTCCATAACTTTTAAAAAGATTTATCAGCTTTGCTGTTACTTCACTTCTAAATTTTATGTTGATAATTATTGCAACAGAGCCAATAAGATGGTTCAGAGGGTAAAACCACTTATACCAAGTTTGAAGGCCTGGACTGACTTCTTGATCCCTCATGGTGGAAGGTGACTACCAACTCCAGAAAATCATTATCTGAACTCTACCTGTGTATCATTACATGCATACATATGCAATATAATATATATGTGTGTAAATGTAAATAAGTAAATGTAATAAAATGTCAAAAATAAACATTCTAATGTATATGATACAATCGAGCCTCTTTCTTAAAAAGAGTAATCTCACAACTACTGAATTTATTTAGACTTTATTTCTGGGTATGAAACATTATTTTAAACCTTTTAGCAGCGTTTTAAGGATGAATTTGCTAATATGTATCAACTAATTGTTTGAAAACCACTGATTTTGAAAATGGTGTGATTTTTTTTATCAACCTTCCTCAAGCCCTACTTAATATTTCAATGGCTTATGAAAAGCATGAGAAAAATAGCCCCATAATTTCTCTCCCATTAAAGAATATTGAGATTTTATTAAACTGACTGGATGAGTTATTGCTCTTCTAGTACTGCAAAAAGCAATTTTAATTTTTAAAAGGTATTCAACATCACTTCACATGTTTCCCTAACCAAAAGATATACCAGTGTTTCATAATTCCCAAAGCTTGGTAACACATGAGGTGCCACACTCCCCTTGGTTTACTGATTCACAGAATTCTGGAGACATGAGCAGTCAGATGAGTCACTGATGCTGATATTGCCAAACAACTTCTAAAGCACAACGTTGTCATCTATGAAGGCAAATTGGCAATAGAGATGGTGTGCTTTATCTAACACAGAAAGCATCAGCATGAAGAAAAACAACGGAATTATGCAAGTTATTGTATTGAATAAAATCTGTATATTCTTAAGTCCTCAGACTCCACAGCTTGGATTCTCAGAGTACAACCCATGCTTCAAGCCATGTCTTCAGATGCTGTTTCCAGCAAATTCTAAAAAAGAACTAAACCATTTTAGTCCATTAAAAAAGTATTGCCTGAATTTGTCACATCAGTTCTTGTTGGCAGCTGTCACTTTTCACAAGTACCAGTTTCAAATTCTAATGAAAACATCATTCACAAAGAGATTTTAATTAGATCAAGTCAGACAATCAATATTTTAAAAAGGCATTCACACTTTTAAGTGCTTTCAAAATAAGTAGCTACTTGGCAGAATGCAAGATACAAGCACAGGTATATATGTCTGCATGTTTGGATGCTTATCATGTCAATATGTGGTATATATATATTCTCCCAAATGGGGGCGATTGTATGGCCACTCACCTGACCAGCCGATTTTTAACGATTCAATGTGCCCTCATACCTTTTCTCATAGAAAAAGGAATAAAAATAGCTTGGTTCTCTTGTATGTCTCATCTTTCTGGAACTAATTCTGCACATGACTGCAGAGATTTTGTAAAATTTACTGGATTGAAGATTGCCTTGACTTGGGAAATCCTATGCTAGTAGAATACAATATGAATGATAGATCAAAGAAAAGGAATAACTAATCCCTTATCACAATAAAAAGCCAATATGTCATAAAGATTTACATTTGACTATATTAAATGCTTTTATAAAAACAGATTATGTGATTATCTTGAGAACTATATGTCTATCAAACCTTACCATTTATAACAGCATATTATTTTCATTAATATTGAAAACAGTCACATTAACTCTATTGCAAAATATATTTCCCCATTTTTCTCCTATACCACTTCTGCCTTGTGCATATGTGCATATATCTATAAACAGATGTATGAATACACTGATGCACACATGTACAAGTTCTTATATAAAACACACATATGCACACATATACACATCTTCTGTATATGAATGTACAAGATAAAGCTTCACTTATAACATTTCATCCTGACATACTTTAATTCATCAAAATAAGAGTTTTATAGTCTATCACTATTTAAGTAAGTGGCTCATAAGACAATGACACTGGCCCAGGTCACCTAATATATATTAGAAACTTACAGTTCTTGTAAATCCAGTTAGCTACCCACAAAATAACAACTTCTCAAGTGCCAAAAGAAGATAACATTACTTCTTAAGTCAACAGTTTGAACTTGACCTAATATCTTCAGTTACGTCTGTACAAATTGTTCGTTGCAGTTTATACCACCTTACTGCACAGCTGTGAAAGATAAGAATAAACTGTCTACATTATACACTTAATTCAAAGTATGTAATTGAAATAACAAAATTTGGAAAGCATACAGCTAAGTTGTCATCCATATTGACATTTTTCTTAATGGTGGCACTGTTAACATTATGGGATGGATGCTTCAAGATAAACTTTTAGGACTTGACATTTTAAGCACTTTAGATGAAGATCATTGAAGACTTTTTCATTGCCTTTCATGTTTCAACCATGGCACTGCTTTAAAACGTGAAAGACAAACTAGAAGTTACTTCTATTTTCCTTTGTTCACAGAGGCTAATTTTGTAAATGTCTTTATTTTTATGATTGAAAAAGCAACCCTTAGAAGAACCAGGTATTGGAAGGTTTGTTCTTTGCATTACCGAGGGGTGAAATGGTATACAGGATAATGCATAAGCAGTCATCATCCCTGTGATATGATTAATGAGAAGAAATCGCACAAGATTTCCCAAACTGTTTTGGAAAATAAGGAATTGCAGTTGCCTCAGGTTTTAATAAAATCTTCCTAAGTTTTAGGTAAAACCCATTAGTTTTGAAGTCATTTTGTTTAGTATTTTCAAGGATAGGCAAATTAAATGACTACTAAACCAAGCACACTGATTGACACAGAATGGTGACAGATATGAGTATGTTTCTCATTCTTATTTCCTTAATAATCTTTTTGTTTGTTTGTTTGTTTGTTTGTTTTTCAAGACAAGCTTTCTCTGTAGCTTTGGTACCTGTCCTGGGACTAGCTCTTGTAGACCAGGCTGGCCTCACACTCACAGAGATCCGCCTGCCTCTGCCTCCCGAGTACTGGGATTAAAGGCATGCGCCACCATCGCCCAGCCTTTCCTTAATAATCTTAATCACTTACACAACTATCTCCTGAATTTCTCTTTTATATATGTGAGGAATTTTATGCCTATTATCGCTCAATTTATTGGTCTGATATTTGCATATGAATTTGTTCAAAACTGCCCCTTGCAAAACACACAGAGAAAAGTACAGAATTTGAAGATGATGCTTTCTGAGTGGCTGCTCATGGTTCACATTCTAGTGAGAGAGCATAACAGTTTCATATTACTATTAACCAGACAAAGTGGTTATTTCATTATGTCTAATTCATGACAACTAAATGTATCACAATTTGACTGAGAGAATCTCCCCTTGAATAAATTCTTATTCAAGGCATTGTCTTACAAATTTGTGTTCTAGTGGAACACTTACTGCTTTATTTGGTAGAGTTTCTTATTAAGTTTTTATTGTTTAAAAAAGTCACAAAATGGCACTATAAATATACAAATAGTTGTTTAGAATCTATACTACTTATATATATACTACTGATTTATGTAAACAATGCCAGCCTATAGACAGAATACAATAACTTTTAAAATATCAATTTGGGAAAAAAGATGCCTCATTTTTTGGCTGTGTTTCATGGAAAACCTTACTTTAAAGGACATTCTCTCAACAGCAGAATGTTTTGTGGCAGAGATGCTGAGGTTCTCTCATATTAATTCTCAGAACTTTTTTTTTCTAATAAAAAATCCATCTATTTTTCTAATATATGAATATATTATTCAAAGTATGAGTGATGATTGCCTCATTGGTATATATGTAAGTTTCTGAATAAAGTGATGATTTTTGATTTTTAAAGTTTAAGTTTCTCATTTTTTTTTTGCCTTGGCCCAATGAAAGCAATTTTGTGAGACATATATAGTTAATGTTCCAGGACCAGGACAAAGAAAGTTTGATCCTCCACAGTAGCTGCTACTTGACTCAACAGTATCATTACAACATTTTATAAGCTACTTGTTCATCAATCCTCCAACAATCAATTCTGCCAGTTTCGTTTCATAGCTATACAGTTCTGTTCAACTAATATGGTATTCTGTATCGTTAACTACATTTTTATGAGATAAAAGGCCTTTTATTTCACATCATCCAAATGTCTAGAATTTTTGAAGGAACTTATCTGTAATTTAATATCTCTAGAAAGCTTTTAGGACTCCTGTTTCCTAACACTTCTTTGAAACTCTTTCCTCCTTCTTGGTGAATCTTGAATCACCTTTCTAATCCAGGAAATAAATGAATACATTTAACTTTCATTGTACCAACCTTTCAGAGAATCACAGATATAAGGAATACCCAAAATAAAATAAGATGAAATTACATTCAGTATATTCACCTCTTATGTACCAATGTGGGCTTGCAAGAAAAACATCAAGTCTTGTTAGACTTTCATAGAAAGCTTTTATTTGCTTTAAGTTTTAAGGGCAATTGCTTATACAGGTTTCTTTGGGGGAATTTATTATTTGGGATTATGTTTTTTTTTATTTTCAATGGTACACAAACAAAAAAAGAGAGAGATAAAGAGAAAACAAACTCAGCAAAGAACATTTCAAAGAATCCAAACTGTACTAAGTATGAGATTATTTCAAATTCACCGCGGCATCTGAAAACACTCATTAATGTCTGTATTTAGGTCTGTGGAAAACTTGGTATATGTTACCAAAGAACAAATTATGTTTCCTAACTGATATAAGTAGCATTAGAAAGAGCACCATCTTTAAATACTCATTACAACTCACTTTTGAAAATTAGATAATACCAGATACTATAAGAGTCAATTGCCAGAACAAACTTCTAATAGCTAAAGTATTCTGACAACAAAAACTGGTAGTTGGAGGTTATGTAGTATGATTTTACCAAGGAGAGAACAGCATACGTCCAATATAATTCAGTCACAAAATGGAAGTGGGAGACCACTGTTCTATTTACGTAAAGTGTTCTGGGAAGTGATCTCTTAAATTAAATACTTGGAAACTGGACAAAACTTATTCTCATATCAATGGAAAGAATCCAACATGAAATCCAGACACCCCTTTGAGAATTTAACGCAAATGAGGAAGACTAGCAAAAGCTAAACTTTTTATTCATAAAAAGTTCATCCCTTAGTTTTGAGTCAGATTGATAAGAATCCACGTCATTTTGTTTTTGAGGATGACAGCAAAGGTGACAAGTACTCTCTGTTATAACTGTCATTGTATTATTGCCAAGTCATCCACTAGAAGTTGGCCTTCTGTTAGTTACCAAAGGAGCAGGCAAAGTATGGAAATTCAGTCCTCTTGTAATAAAACACAAATAGCCAGCCTGTAAGGAAGCTTTGGAAAGGGATCCCTGTCCCAGTAATTAAAAACAAAGGAAAAATCAATGACAGTAGACAGAGAGCATCCTTAGGAGACTCATACAGTTCTATACAATTCTACAGTAGGCCTTGGATATTCTCTAGGCTGGTATAATAATGAACAAAACACATGTGTCATGGCTGTGACTTCCTGGTTGCATGCTTTAATTCAACTAAAAGTTAACAGCAAAAAAAAAAAAAAAAAAAAAGAATAAAAAAAAAACTCAAACCTTGGGTCAAATGCTCTTTGGTTTAAATCTTTACTACCACCTATAATTTTGGTTAGCTGACTTTGATTTTTAAATTAAGCTGGCCCTTTCATCTTCACCCCATTACAAAAGTCAATCACCAAGAACCGGACATAAATTTCAGAATGGTTTTGTTTGTGAGAATTCATTTTTCTAAGTCCAACCCCTTTATACAAACTGTTTTAGAAAAAAAGAAGATAGAAAAAAAAAACAGGTGTTTTAACATAGTATTTTATTACAACTTAATCCCATCCTTGAATGATTTTCTTTCAAGTTTCGACCATTTTTTTTTAAGTAGTCAGTTTCCTGGTGGTTGCAATTTAATTAAGTAACCTTTCACACTGAGAAAACCCCAAAGCAAGAGGGTCGTTAATCTTTCTAGTGATTAGACACACCTCTAGAGCCTCAAACATTTACCTCTCCTTCCCCGCAGTAGAAATGGTTTTAGGAGGATCACGGTTCATACCTCACACTCCCTGGAGCCAGAGATGGTATATGTGCAGGGACCAGATCCATTAACCGATATATCCATGGTCTCAGAGTTCGTCGGCTTGTAGTCCACGTAGTATTCCTGTAAAGGGGAATTCATTTGTCTCTCTGACTCCCTCGCTTTTTTCCGCCTCCTCTTCATAAGTGAGTGCTGTTGGAGTTGTTTCATGCTGGCTGGGTACCTTTTCCAAGACACATAGATCACCAGGAGAATCATGGCCACCGAGAGGAACAGAGCCACACTCCCTGCGATAATTTTGTGAAATGATACATGCTCGTACTCATTCTCCGTACCTGGAATCTGAAAGCCCGGGGATGGGCTCGCTGACTCCAGGGTCGCTGGGATGGCATCAGGTCTGAAGATGGTAGGGTTGGGGATGAACGGGGGCTGCTGGGGAGTTTGAGGTGCCAGATGTGATCTTTCTGTGTTGGCCACCTGGACCTCAGAGCAGATGTTGTACGTCTCCACAGCATCGCTGACCTTCTCGCCCTGGATGTGCTTAGGCCCTGCACATATCATGGTACTTTCTTTATTCCCTTTGAAATTCTTCAGCCAGTGGAACAGAGGACAGATGCTCCGACTGCATTCCCACATGTTTCCAGACAAGGTGATGGATATTAAGGATATCCATGCATTCACGGTCTCCTGGGAGACGTTGGTGAGCTTGTTGGAATCCAAATTCAATTTTTGCAAATTGGGAAGGCATTTAAATGTGCCAGGCTCAATCGCTTGGATGTCATTCCCTGATAGATCCAAGGTATGCAAGGAACTCCAGGTCCATGTTAGGCCTTGGCTTACAGAGCGGATCCGGTTCCACTGCAGGTAAATGGATCGCAGGTTAAAGAGACGAGGAAAATGAGCAAAGTTGATCTTTGAAAACTGATTGTGCTCCAGATGGAGCTCCTTCAACTTCAGAAGACCAGCAAATGCATTTCGGGATAAGCTTCTGAGGCGATTGTAACCCAAATCCAGAAAGTCAAGGTTCCGGCAGTCTTGAAAAACCCTTATGGGCACGGTCTTTAGGGAATTAGATCGCAAGTGCAAAATGATGAGTTTCCGGAGGCCTTTAAACTGCTCAGATTGCAAGGTCTGAAGTTTGTTGTAGGAGAGATCCAGGTTGCGGAGATTGGGGACTGGGTGAAATGTTTTATTGTGCAGATAAGTAATTTTGTTGGAGCTTAGAATTAATTCTTTCAGTCTGCGGATCCCTTGAAAGGCATCTTCATCCACTGAGCTAATGTAATTATGGTCAAGATAAAGCCATATAAGCTGGTTAAGGCCGGCAAACTGATTGGATTTGAGTTTCTGAATGCTGTTGAACCTTAAGGATAAACCTTGTGACCCTCCAGAAATGTTCTCGGGGATGTCTGCAAAGGCGTGAGACTCACAGTACACAATCTTGCCATCGCATCTGCAATTCTTCGGGCAAGCTCTCTGAGCCCCCGTCAGCATCACCAGCAGCAGGGTGGGAAATAGCACCAGAAACACACTCATGCCTTTCAGCTGCGTGATTAGACGGAAACCTACAATAGCAAAGAGAACACAGATGCACACTGTCAAAGAGTAACAATACAGCACCATTGACTCATCGGGATCAGGAGTGTCCGGTCTAGGGAAAAAAAATGGGAGAGTTCATTTAAGAACACATTTCAACACTTAGAAATCTTCTTTTCCTCTAGTGCTCCACTCTTGCTGTTTACGTTTCATTCTTACTTCCTTAGTCTTGCTAACATCACATAACTGTAGAACTGAAAAACCTCTCTGAGTTTTAAGAATTTGACTCTATCCGAACCCTGAAAAGCTCAGGGCATTTCTTTTCCCTGAATGCTGATATTTGAATAACAGTAACATTTGACTGTCATTGTATTGACCCACGGGACTATATTGCATCTTTCAGTAAGGTCAGAACCATGACTTAGGAAACCCGGATCTTGTACATCTTTCCTAGTTGAGAAACAGGCTATGATTTAGCAAAAGAGCATCCAGGATGCTGTCAAAGTAATCCAAGTTTGTTCTGCCTAAATTACATACTGACTGCATACAAGGGTTGCAATCTCTAAGCCCTGAAAAAAAGGTGTAGGAATATGCACAGACAGCCTATAGAACATGGTTCACAACAGTGTGAGGTGCCCTCAGTAGGTTAATAAACATACATTATTGCATACCTTGGCCCCATGCCCAGAGATACATGAGCTATGTTACGTGGTCACCCATAGCACAGCCTCCCCAAGCTCTAGCTAAGATGTCAAATTCTTATTCCAAATGTACAGAATATAAACCAATCATGTTATTAGAGATATTGCTGGGGGGTTTTCCCCATATAGTCGTCCTAGCAAATCTGAGAAACAAGTAAGACAGACCACTATCAACCTCCCCAGCATCCTGACCTGATGCTGACCTGCTCAAGTCTCTCACTGACTGTTTTTTCATCTCTCCCCTGCCTCCATTAACTTCAGAAAGACTGCAAAGTTGCAATCTATTAGCATTTGTGCCGCAATTTCAAGTCATTGCATGTGAGGGGACTCCTCTCCACCTTTAGCAGTAGGTATACTATTTCTCAAAGGGGAAAGAGAGACAGACAGAGGGAGGGGGCTACTGCAGGCTGCAATTTCTTTTTTTCCTTAAATAGTCATCTTTTTAACGAAAAAACAATCACCCAAAATCCTAGTCTAAAAATTCTCTCTCTTTAGAAGAGTTTTCTTTCTTTTTCTTTTTGTCCTCTTCTTTTATTTTTTTTATTAATTTTAAATTAACTTGATCTTGCACTATGTCTTCTTGTCAGCTACAGACTCATTAAAATACAACCCAGCTCTTCCAGACAGGAGAAAGAGGGAGGGAAAAAAAGCCAGTCACACTTGAAAAAATAAAACTGGCAAATGACTACTGGAAATTTGGAAGCCGTATTCAGGATGCAGCTCCCAAGATCAAACAAGCCTCCGGTGCCACCTCTGATAAAGTAGGGACCCCACCCCTGCACACACAGAGCCAAGTGTTAACAGTCATCCTGACAGCAACCCGAACACAAGCGTGGCTCATATTATCAGGAAACAGAAGCAAACACGGTATTTATTTCATGCTCCGTTCCCAAGCTGTGGGTACGCAGACGCTAGAGACAGTCTTAAAGCTATCCCTCCAGAGTGTGTTTAAGTCCGCGTTATGCATTTATGGATTAAAAAAAAACTGTCAAAAGAAAAGGATCTAAAAATATGATAGCAACTATAGTGAGACAACTGGTAAAGTAGAGGGTGCTGTTTTGTGCCTGTTTCTTGGTCTTTTAGCAGCTAATGCCCGGTTGAGGATGAGCGGTTAGGATCAGCTTTGCTAAGATGAAAACAACAAAAGTTCGCTTACCCATCCTTTGTCATCCAAAAAACGTCTGCCCCCCTCTCTCAGCTTTCTTCTTATTTGGTCTCTCCTGTAGAAATCACCACCACCTTCATGACACAGTGCAGCTGTCATTCAAACCATTCTGAGCCCGCATGTGAGCCAGTAGCCCCATGTAAACTTCCCCGGAGAGGACAGGCAGACACACACACACAAATAATATAGATATACGTATACTTAAAAAAAAATCAGCAGGGGTGGAATGAAGGGGCAGGAAAGAGGAAGCCGCTCGGGTTGGGGGGGGGTCGGAGGGGGGAGGGCCTCTAGGCTCTGAGGACCATTGTATAATTCACTAGGGGCACATTAGCAGTAAATTGGCAATCTGTGAAAAGAGCTACAGCCCATCTAGGAGGTAAGCAACTTCTCTGTGAAAAGAGACAGAGAGAGAGAGAGAGAAAAAAAAAAGGGACGGTAGAAGGGGGTAAAAAGAAAAAAAAGAAAGAAAGAAAATCCTCAGAATACCTGGCATTCCTTATTGTGCTGGCTTTTGCCATTCCCAGATAAAGCAATTCATCCTCAGGGTTTTTCAGCTGTTGAAGCAAGCAGGCCGCCTGTGCTGTGTGAGACCCCAGTTTAAAAGCTATGCGGGCTAGGTTTATCCATTTAGCTGGTCAGGTTGAAAGTGTTTTGTAGCTGTGCTGAGAGGCAGCCCTTGTCTAATTCAGAAGGCTTTCCGGAGACTGATGGTGCTCAGAGCTGGTTGGTGCTAATGCTCGAGTTTGTGATACACTGAGTGCCCTCCGCTGGAGAAAACAGATTGCACATTAAAGACGGGAACAAGTGAGCTTGTCAGGGCTGTGCAGCCTTCTCTGCTCAGAAAGGGAAATTAAAGGCACAGGATCACTTTTGCCCCCCTCTCTCCAATAATCTAAATTATGAAATGTCGCTGCCAGGGTTTATGTTTCACCACTGCAGCAGATGTTAGCAGCTTTCTAGGTCTTTCTCCTTCCCAATGTCTGTGATTAGTAGGTTTTGAAAGTTGTTGTGGCCTGAAATGGGTTTTTGTGTGTCACACTGATATTGTCTCATTTTCAATGACATGAGTAATCCCCTTTGTATTTATGATTTTTTTGGTTTGCCTTTATTTATATATTTTAAGATAGCCATATAAGGAAGCTGTCCTACTTAGGAGAGGTCACACCATGGTTGATTTTTAAAAAGTACTTAATTGCTAAATTTTTAAGTCTATCTAATCACTCATTCTCAACCTTTGTCAATAACATCTATTCTGTGTGCAACTTTGTACATCTCTCAAGTGACTTATACTATGATTTTGTAAAAGTTCATATATTTAGCCTTAATGTTTTCCCAGCTATACTGTTTACCAAGTGTCTGGGGAACCAAGACGGAACTTCACATAAGAGCTGAAGTAAAGCTGGTAAAGTTTATTGTAGTCACTTTCTTTAAAACTCATCCACTTGGGGGATGAACTTTTTCTTATGCAAATTATCTATTGTGTTATGCAATCCATCCTGAAAGAAAGGAGCACTCCAGCCCTCTAAAATTTATAGATGATCCTGAAATTGGGACTAGTGAAATTGTGAAATGTTTGAGGTGAGTTGAAAGAACCTGTTCACTTTTTTGTAAACTTATACATAATGCTTAAAAACAATAACAATACATCATTATCTCCATTTCAAAAATATTTTATGGACATGAGTACTTTCCCTGCGTGTATATCTATGCATCATTTGTGTGCTTGGTGCCTACAGAAGCCAGAAGAGGGAGTGAGATCCACTGAAACTGAAGTCATGGAAACTGGACTCACGTCTCCCTGTATGTGCTGGGATTGGAACCTGGGTCCTCTCCTAACAGTATCTAATCTTAATCACTGGGCTTTTTCTGGCCCCATACCTACACTATTGTGCTTCACACTTTTACTTATTTCATAATTAGCTGACTAACAATAATCTAGAAAATAAATGTAATGTAATTCAGAGAAAGACTGCTAAGTAGGACTGAACATGAAATTTAGCAGCTTTAGAACTTCAAAGGTATTTTTACATAAATATCTACAACTGGTGTCAATCCTGGCAAATGGATAGTTTTAGATTAGTTGATAAAATAGTATTTATTAAAATAGAATAAAGAGATGACTAATACATAATTTGACTCAGATTTATGAGCAGAAGGTCACAGACATTTGTTAAATTACTAAGATTTCTCCAAGAACAAAAAAGGGATCATCTGTCTCCTACATATATCCCTCCTATTACTGATACCTGAGTTTCTATTTTAGAAATGTGTGCTTTTGGCTTAAGGCTTAATACCTGTTAAAATCCAAATTCATACCACAAGAGACAATGTGATTGTGGATACTGAAAGGAAATAAGTCAATCAATGAATGTGATACACATAAATCTCTTTTAACTATTGTAGCTCACGTGGAGACACAAAACCCACTCATATATTCAGTAGTAGAATATTGACTAATGGGAAAATTGTTGATTCAGAAAATAAAATGAGCACTCTACCAGTAAAATTTTAAAAAAGTTTTTGATTGGCTGACCGGATATTATGTATAAAGTAGGGCAGGCAGGATAAGAGAACTCAAGTACTAGAAGAAAATGAGAAGCAGTAAGTTTATTTCCAGGAATATTTTCATTTGTGTGGGGGAAAAATAAGACATTAAGAGCAGATTTCTCGTGGAAGATGAAACTAGGGTGTATTTGATTTCATCTGCTGTGATATTTTGTCTATATTTTCAAGTTCCTCATCTCATGAATATGTAGTTAGGCATGATGTTTATCTATCCACATATGTATAAGTTTTCTTTTGTTTGAATCTACAATATCAGAACCAACTTTGACAGCTGATTAGAAAAAATCTCATTTTTTGTATGATAACTAGCTGATAATTAGCTGAAAATATGAAGATCTGTGGCTGGAGAGATGGATTAGTGTTAAAGCACTTTCTGTTTTTGCAGAAGAATTAAGTTCCTTTGCTGGGTCTGATATCAAGAAGCTCACTACCCCTCTACAAATGCCTTTCAGCTATTTCAAGTTGCAGGGAATGCAGAGCCTCTGGCCTCTTTAGGTGTTCATGCTCGTGTGTACTTCCACACAAAAATATACAAAGCTAAAAGTAAAACAAATAAATACTGAATGGGCATGATTTATACACACTTGGAGGTATCACAACACTAAAGAAGCTAAAGGAAGAGTCCAATCAACCCTGGCCTGTGAGTAAAAAGGTTTTGTCTTAAAAAACAATGTTAATGCTCCCTTAAAACCAAGTAGATATTTTATTGCAAATTTGGTAACATATTCTATTGCTATTTTGTGAAAGATATCATCAAAATGTAAAGATGCAGAAAACACACTATGATGATGTAGGAATAAAGAGTGATGTGGAAGATACTGTATAGAAGATATCCTAGTCTTTCCTTCTTCCATGCATGAGCACATACACACACACACATTCACACACACACACGCATGCATGCATGCGTGCATTCACACATACATTTTTCTCAAGAGAAAATGTTAGTTTATCACTTCCTTAGACCCTTAAGCACAGAGAAATTTACCACTGTGTGCTCCTTTATGTGTGCTTCACCGAGAGCCCTCCGATTCTTGCCAAGGAAAACCAAGAGATTAATAGGTTTCCTAGAACAAATAAGAGCTAGGTTGCTTTGGATATATCTTCCATGTTCAGTATTTGTCTGGATAGAAACATGAATATGAAACTTCTCTGAAAGAAGATGACTAAGTATTAAGTCAGCTTGAGGTCATCAATAATGATGACAAGACACTCAAGAGGAAGAAGCTCACTGCTTACTTGGCTTGAACAAGAAGCAAATACATGAAAGAGAAACAGAAGTCAAAAATATGGGTACACTCCAGAAAAATACATAGGAAAGGAGATATTACTTTCTTTATTCATTAATGGCATAGAGGCTGTTGACGAACTATCAATACATTTAAGAACAAAAACTTTACTGTCTCCTAGGCTCACAGATTACAAATCTTTACAATGGTTTAAAAGATTCCAGGCTCATGGGATGCTCAAAACAACAGTTGTACGTGTGGAAGAAATCAAGATAAGAATACTAAAGATACATTATCTTGTTCCTAAGTATATGCCTGTCTGCCATTGATGCCTAGTGAACAGTAGAGAGAAAAATACCTTTTCTTTATAATATGTTGTCCTCTATCCAAAATGTCATCAAGAATCCAAAATGTTAGACAGTAAAATATGAGATTTGACTCATAAATTAAATTTGTCCTAATACTTTTGCTTACTGATGGTAATTCATGAGCAGCCAGTAGGATTCTTTTGTTGTTACTGCAAAGAAAATTTGGCAACCGCAACTTGTTATTTGAAATTTTTCATGATAGAAATAGTTACAACTCAGAAATTGCCAAAGTCTGTAATTTAATACCTGCTTTACTGTTTGGGGTGTGTGTGTGTGTGTGTGTGTGTGTGTGTGTGTGTGTGTGTGTGTGTGTGTCTAGACCAGAGAAAATGATAGAAAATACTCAGAAGAGGATCAATTTAAAACTGTATTGTTTCTGTAGCTATGTAATTATAAACGTTGAAAAAATTGAGCAGTATTCAAGTATTTGCAAAACATGTTCTGATGAAGCAATGAAGTTCATAATTTTTAACAAAGAAATGAAGTTTAATCAACTTAAAAACAGTCAGATGGTGAAAGCTATGAAGGAAGTTTAGTCAGTAAAGCTAGCTATGCGAACATGAGGGACTGAGTCAGATCCCCAGCAATCATATAGAATTGGGAGCATGGTGGCATCACCTAGTAATTCCAGAACTGTTCAGGTAGAGACAGGAGATTAGCGGTGCTTGTTGGCCAGAAATAAACACTAGCCTAATCAGCAAGCAGAGCATGGAGTCTCAAAACCTATCTCAAGAAAACAAGGTGAGCAGTTCCTGAGGAGCAACAGCCATGGTTGACCTGTGTTCTTTACCCACACTCCCATGTATGTGTATACACTCACAATGAACATGCATACGTTCAGACATTACTTATGATAGCATTGCATTTGGAGATCCAGTGTTATCTTCCTTTCCGTTATGAGTAGGTCTTACATCTATCTTGTTAGCTGCTCAAGTACTATGGCTTGTTTTAAGAAAAGAAAAAGCTAATTTTGGCCACTTTGAGAACTCTACTTTTCTACTATCTCACTATTTTAGTGAAGGACTAAAAGGGTTGGGGAAGATAATTGGAAAACTAATGTATACAACACAGATTCCATTCCAGCTCTGCAACTTTTATGCTGATGTTTCCAACAATACTAAAATATTCCTGCATTGGAATGCTCACTACTCTCAAAGTTGTACTAACATTTGATAGCGTCGTGGGACATTTGTCTGTTTGTACTCTTATGTTTTATAACTAATATGAACCTGCCTAATTATAAATGATAAAAAGTGCTTTAAAAGTGGATGCAATAATTAGTAAATCAATTGGTCAAGTGCTCTGGCAGCCATCAATAAGTCAATCAACCAAGAAGTTAGTTACCATTAGTAAATAGTCAATGTCGCCTTCACAACCTTCCTTCTTCCCTAAGATATTAATAGATCTTCCCATTAAATGTCCCATTACTAAAATCTTAAAGATGCATATAAAAGAGATCTCAACTCAAACTATTTGAAAATAAAATATTAATTTAGCTAGGATCAATTAAGATTCCATAGTCTGAGAAAATGGCCCTAGTTCTTATCCAGTTCCTTAGGCTCCAATTCTCACAATTAACTATCAATGTCTTTTTCTCAGTCTAATTCTTGTTACAAACCTAGAATGGTGGCTCAAGCATGTAATCTTAGGACTGAAGCAACTTAGGAAAAATGATGGCACCAATTCAAGTGCATCCTTCTTTGCACAGTGAGAACCAGAAAGAAGATTACAAACATAACTAAAAAAAAAAAAAAAAGATTTCTGCTTAATTCAATTTATCTCTCTCCCAATCTACTTCCAGATCACCTCTTCTTTTCCCACAGGAATGGCTTTCTCTGTTCAGAAAATGAGATCCCTTGGTTAGTTTACTTATATAGGTTCCACACTTTGATTGGACAGGGCAATAACTTCCAAAACCAGACTGAAAGTGGGAGGAAAAGAAAGAGATACATAGTTACAAAATGAGAATACATATTGTTAATGCATCTGCCCTGCAAACAGGTAGGGACCACACAAGGAATACTTCCCACGCACCACTGGAGAGTGAGCTGAATGAAAGAGCATCACAATAGGCCAAGGGGTTAAGAAAGAGGGTCAATTTTATCTTCCTCTGACTAAAGCTCAAGACCTTAAAACTAAGTCCAGTTAGATTAACAGGATTGTTTACTAGCATTATAAATGAGAGAGAGAGGCTACCAATAGAGAGGAGTGGCATAATCAAAAATATTTACAATGCACATAAGTCACAGGCCAACCAAACACACACACACACACACACACACACACACACACACACACAAAAGTAACACAAGCTAAAAAAAAGCAAAATAAAAGGTAAAATACCACAAATTTCCATTCACTGAAGGCTCAATTTATGCTAGCATAAACTCTGCAGGGTATCCCTTTTACTTTGGCTACTAGTGTGTAAAACTATCCAGTGCTTTCTTCTGGTCTTTGCTGTCATTGACAACCATATACACATACCCCACTACAGACAGACAGAAAGACAGAAACACAAACACACAGAGAGAGGAAAAAAACATTTAAAAAGTGCTTTGTAAGGAAACCTTACCCTCAGCATTTCTTCTTTTTACTCTCGTATTTATTCATTTGGTAGTGTGGATAGCATTCTTTTTCATTTTTATGTTATTCATCTTGATGGTCGGTTTTCTAAGTAAATCCTGGGGATGTTGGTTTGGTCTGTAGTATTGCATTCACTTTCAAGTGTATTTCACAGAAGCTTCTTGTGGCTAGCATGTTTTGATATTTTGCATGCAGATTCTGTATCTGGGTCCCACTTTATTTGTGGATATTCTAAAGAAGGTTGAATTTAATAATCGAAGCTGATATATTTAAGGAGCAGAATGTATATGTGTTTCTTCTCTGTTCTTACAGCTTTGTCTGGAATGTGTAATCTGAGAAGCTGTGATAGGAACATAGGCCCAGATACCTCAGAGCTTATGTGTTTACAAAAGTTCTGGTATTTTTGTCTGCTACTGCCAATAAGTGGTAAGAATTCCGACCCCATAACTCTATCCCCTTGTTGCAATCTCCTCTTTTCCTATTTTAAATTACCCAAAACGAATTGAGTGGGGCTGGATTTTTCAAATGGTAAGGTGTAATTTTCCTCATTCCCTCTGAGAGCGTAACTTAGCATGAAGACGTCCATCCACTCTATAACATCAAGTCTGGGCTCAAGCTGCAGCAGATGGTTCTAGAAAGCAGTCACCATGTAAAAATTAAATGAAAGATAGATATAGAGTAAAAACAACTGCAACTAGGAATAATAGCAAATACACGGGCCACATTTATAGGAAAAAGAGCAAATTTTAAATTAGCAACAAAATTAATAATAAAATAAAAGAGAAGATGTGATTCAATAAAAATATTTTTAAAGGAAAATGTTAACCAAGAGAAAACCTTGATTAAAGCCTAAAAATATAGGATAAAAATAATAAGGAAATAGAAAAAAAAGAAAAAAAATCAATTTTTAAAACTTCTGCCAAGAAATGATGGTTGGGTTGGACTTACTTCTTTCTTGTCTTCTAACACTGGAATTCCCAGGCTTGGTGTGGGTACTGGGTCCCAGCTTAGCTCTGTTTTAAGTCTCCTCTTCTATTAAATATGGGAATATGTAGACTGAGCCCTGACTTTAGTTCTCACCAGGTCAGTTAATATAACCATTTCTCCATTGTGTTGCAATAATTTAGAGACTTTTGCCCACCATGAATGTGCAACATACTCTGATGAATTTTGGCAATATGTGAACTAAGTATATAATATTTGCCCCTATATTTTCTATCTATGTACATAGGAATGTGGCAAAAGTTGGTGAGCCAGAAATCCAGTAATGTTCAGAATTCCATGAATAAGCAGGCAGGTAATCCCTCCAGACACCATTAGTCCATGCTGGGTAAGGCAAATGCTTTACATGGGTTCATGTGTTTTGAAATGCCCTAGAGATTAAGACAAGCCGACAGACTATTGAGTCTTATGCTGGAGGATGTATGGTAGTAGTTCAAACTGTGTGAACCCATGACCTTGATTTTTATGCTTTCAAACTTATCTCCTATGCCAAATTCCATGTACTATGTCTTACTAGCCACAGGCAATGGGACCACTAATGACGATGCCCTATATAGTCTATTGTCCCTGCTTCTTAGACATTGAATGAGGGTAGTGACAGATCTTTATAACACTGACTTTCATGTCATTTCTCACCAAGTCAGTGTACTAAGATGAATGCAAAAACCCTGAATTAAAAAAAAATCTTATAGTTTCTGAGCTTAAGAGTAATCATGTGATTTCAATATGATGATTAGTTTTAATTATCAACTTACAGCAGCCAAGAATTACCTGGAAACAGAGTCTTCCTGAGGGACTGTCTATATTTTTTTGGCCTGTGAACCTGTCTGTGAGGGATTGTCCTAATTCACTTAATGGAAAGAATCAGCCCATTGTGCTTGGCACCATTCCTTAGGAAGGGGATCCTGAGCCAGCCACCATGAGTGAAATAGTAGAGCAGAGCATAAGCAAACAAGCAAGTGAGCATGAATGCTTTGTGTGCTGTTTTAGGACACTAGTACTCTTAGCTCTACATGTGCTGTAGTTCTTACAGATTGGCTATGTAGCTTCTGGGAAGTGCTAGATATCAGGATTCCTTTGTTCCTGGTCTCAGCTAGTGTTATTGCTCTCGATCCTGGGATTTCTGCTATGGTTTGAATGTGAAATGTTTGCCGTATCCACTATCGATGATACTCTTTGGGAAGGTTGTGGGATCTAGAACGATGTACAACCTTACTGGAAGAAATAGGGCACTGGGGCAGTTCTTGAGGTTTCATAGTTTGACCACCACTTCCTATTCTTTCTCTTCTTTTTGATGCAATGTAACCAGATGGCCTTCTGTTTCTCCCTCTTAGTCTTCCCCATGATGCAGCCTATCCAATGGTGAACCAGAACAAACCTTTCCTCCCTTAAGTTGATTCTTATCAGGCTGCTCAAGGCAACAAGAAAAATAGTGAAGGCAGCATCTCTGGTAATTTTCCAGTGATTTGAGCATAGGACTTATGTTTTCTGGCTCTTTACAGTCTCCCATCCTTCACATCATGTTCTGGCTAATTTTGTTCCAATTCGACACAAAGGTAGAGCCATTTGGGAAGAAACTCAGTTGAGAGTGCATCTACCTGACTGGTCTGTGGACATCCCCCTATTTTTTTATTTAGTGATTTATGTAGGAGGACCTAGAGCATTGTAAAGAGCACACCCCTGGACGGGTAATCTTGGAGTATATAAAAAAGTAGGTCGAACAAGCCAAAGTAGGGGAGCAAGCTGGCAAGCATCACTCCTCCACAGTTTGTGCGCCACTTCCTCCCTCCAGTTTCCTGGCTTGAGTTTCTGCCCTGACTTCCATGGATGATGAACTATAAACTGTAAGATAAAATAAAGTCTTTCTTCCACAGTTTGCTTTTAGTCATTGTGGTTTAACACAGCAATGCTGGGTGGTGGTGGCACACGCCTTTAATGCCAGCACTTGGGAGGCAATGGCAGACAGACCTCTGCAAGTTCAAGGTTAGCCTGGTTTACAAGAACTAGTTCCAGGACAGGCAACAAAGCTACACAGAGAAACCCCATCTCAAAAACGAAACAAAACCAGACAAACAAAAAATAACAAAAATCAAGAAAACAACAGTAGAGAACCAACCTAAGACACATTCTTAGCTCTCAACTCTGGCTTCATTTTCTTTTTTTCATCTATTCCTCTCTCATTTCTGCCCTGTTTACCCTCTTGAAATGTCAGCTAACTCTTGTTGCTATTGTTATTGTCAAAACTGTAGCAATTTTAGAGGCACACATCACCACCTTTTGCTATTGCTGATGATGCTATCACTCTTTGGCCTTGTGACACCATCTCTTCAGCAGCTGTCGAGACACCTGGTCACTCTCCCGCTTTCGTCCCTCTGCCTGCTGTTCCCTGTTGCTGTTGTTGCTGCTCTCCTGACTGCATCGCTGATGTCTTCACTCAGCCAACATTACTAAATGCTGGCAGGAAAACAGCTCTCAAGAAAACCCTCTTGAGACAGGCAAGGCAGCATGAGGAAGTGTCTACCAAACAGATCAGCTGAACACCCTACCTAAATAACCAGGGAAGGGGTGTTTGCAACAACTACAAAAAATTTTTCATGTAAGTGAATTTTTATCTAAAAGGCAGTCTGATGTTTCTCCCTTGTTACAGTGACAGAAGCCTTCTGCTCTTGCTCAATATAAACAGGTGTACTATGTAAGAAACTCAGGATGCAAGGGCTGCAACTCAGTAATTAGAGGTCCAAACTAACTTACAAAGGACATGTGTTTCAGTCTCTGAAATGCCTGGGTTCTGGGAAACAGGGCTATCATCTCAGCCAGAGGATCAGACATTTGAGAACATTTCAGCTTAAGCATCTCATGGTTCACCTAGGCTTCATGAAGCCCTATTTAAACCCTACAGCCACAGGGCTGTTAGATATCTGCTCTTGTTTACTTTGAAGCCAGGAGGATGGATCACACATTAAAGTGCTCACCACAAAACCCCAGAACTGAGGGTTGATTTCCAGAATTTGAACCCTTCCACTCACATGGTAGAAGGAGAGAACCAACTCCCACAAATTGTCTTTTGACCTCTATACACATGTAGTGTCATTGGAGTGCTCCGCCTACACACTTAATAAATGTTTAAAAAGAAATAAAAATTCAGAAAACCAGGCCAGAAAAAGCATTAAAACCTAGATGTTGCAAAAGCACAATCAATAATTCCTGCTAAGAATGTTCATACCAAGGAATTGTAATCATTACTCCTAGAAATGGTCTCCACGAGGAAACAATGTTAAGAAGTTTGCTGAACAGAGTGAGGTATAGGGTGTGTGCTAGCTTATTTCATGTTAACTTGACACAGGCTACAGTCATTTGAGAGATGAAATCTTAAGAAAATCCTTCCACAAGATCAGGCTGCAGGAGAGACTGTAGGGCATTTTTTTTAAACAAGTGATTGAAGAGGAAGTGGCAAGTCGATTGACAAAAGTCTCATCACTGGGCTGGTGGTCCTGGGTTATGTAAGAAAACCTTCTGAGCAAGCCATGGAGAGTAAGCCAGTAAGAGGCATTCTTTCATAGCCTCTGTTTCAGTTTCTGCCTCCAGGTTCCTGCATTGTCCTTCCTTAGTTCCTGACTTCCTTCAGGGATGGACTATGATGTGGACATGTACGCTAAATAAATCCTTTCCTCAACAACTTAGGTTTTTTTTTTGTCACTGCATTTTATCATAGAAACAATAGCACTAAGACATTGTGTTTGAAAGTTTACCAAACATGCTTTTTTTAAAAAAATTTTTTAAATATTCTTTTATTTTTCATTCAAAAAAATTTACACTTCCTCCCCTTCTCCCAGTCCCCACCCACTCCTCCACTAAGCCTCCTCCCTCCCCCTGCTTCCTTAAGAGGGCGCAGGTTACCCTGCCCTGTGGGAGGCCCAAGGCCCTCCCCCCTCCATCCTGGCCTAGGAAGGTGTGCATCCATATAGACTAGATTCCCAAAAAGCTAATACATGCAGAAGAGATAGGTCACAGTGCCATTATCATTGGCTTCTCAGTCAGCCCCCATTGACAGCCACATCGTATTTGGTGAGCTCCCATTAGATCAGGCACACTGTCTGGGTTGATGGACCAGCCTCTCCTGGTCCCAATTTCCTTGCTCATCTTCAACCTGCTCTTTGACTGGACCTTGGGAGCTCAGTCCATTGCTCTGATGTGAATGTGGGTCTCTGTCTCTATCTCCATCCATCGGATGAATTTTCTATGGTGATGATCAAGTATTCATCAATGTGACTATGGGACAAGGCTAGATCAGGCACCTTCTTCTCTGCTGCCCAAGTACCTATCTGGGGACATCCCCATGGACACCTGTGGTCCCCTCTAGAGCCAAGACTCTTGCCAATCCTGAAATGACTCCCTTAATGTAGATATCTTATTCCCTTCTCCAATATCCACCCTTCCTCCATCTCCACCCTCCCACTCCCCCAAGCTATCCCCAGTCCATCCCTTCTCCCTTCTCCCTCCTTCTCTCCCTTTTACCTACCCCACCCCTATCTACACCCCAATTCCTATTCCCGTGCCTCCACCTTTTGCCCAGTGATCTTGTTTGCTTCCAATTTCCAGGAGGATCTATGTATGTTTTTCTTTGGGTTCACCTTGCTATTTGGCTTCTCTAGGCTTCTGAGTTATAAGCTTAATGTTCTTTGTTTATGGCTAGGGTCCACTAATGAGTGAGTACATACCATAATCATGTTTTTGGGTTTGGGATATCTCACTAAGGATAGTGTATTCTATTTCCATCCATTTGCATCCATGTCTGCCACAGACCGGCTCAGGCCATGGGAGAATCAGGGTCTTGGTACCAGGAAGGCACAAGTTTGGCAAATGACAGAGAGACACAGCAAACAAGGGAGTGGTTTGAATCTGCTGCAACTTTACTGAATTCATGTTGTCATTATATAGTACTCAAACAAAGAACAAACTAGAAGGCCATGTATCATTACTTGACACAGTATGAAAGCTTCTTTTAGTCACATCAGCGATGAGCAGATGTTAGACATAACACGTCCTTAGAAGGGGAACTCTTGTCCTTGGGAACATAAACTTCAAACAAGTGGTTTCATTTTATCTAGGACTAGAAAGTTTCCGTCTCATATTTGCTATCATGGCCCTTCTTTTTTCTCACCATTTCTTTATTTCATCTAGTGACGAAATATGCCTAATCAGTTCTCTGCACTTGCTGCAATATAATTCTTTGTACTTTCTCATGTGGTAAACACCATGGGGGTTGGAATCTAGCAAGCCTATCCAAAAATAGTAGAGCTAAATAATTCTGATAATTCTGCTTTTGTCCCTCATATATCACATACTTATGACTGTCATCCTCATAACTTTCTGTGTATGGAATGGGGTCATCTGGTGACTCAGTTGTACTCCTGGGTAGTTCCCACCCTAGTTTCTGTATTTCCAGAATGGGGGTTTCCTAACAGCATCTGGATCTTAACCTATTTTTCTCCAAATCATCAGTCCTATTTAGGAAAAGTTTCCTGCTGCTGTAACTCATCCATAATATCCCCCCACTGATCACTTTTTGCTTACAACCAGAATTTGCACAAGGGCTCGAAACACTGGAGGCATCTTGAGCACTGTATTAGTATCATTATCAGAATTATCAATCCCAGGAACATCAAGGGGTTCTCTGGTAAAATTATACGTTTTGGCCAGTATAGCAAAGAACATTATCATGAAACAGGAGAGAATAGCAGAGGCAGCTAGCCATCTATGATAGCGGTGAGTATATAATCTTGAGTTCAGGTTCATGACCTGAGCTGATTGCTAAGGAACCACTGGAGGCCTATCTGTGAATGGCACGAGCACCCCAGCCTGTGTCCTCCGGACCAGAGGCATCGTTGTCACACAGGCGACACCGCTGTAGGTGTGGCACATGTCATTGTTTTTTACCTCTGAGTAGTATTCTAATATGTATATATTCCACACTTTCTTGATCCATTCTTCCATTGAGGGGCACCTAGGTTGTTTCCAGGTTCTGGCTATTACAAATAATGCTGCTATGAACATAGTTGCACAAAGGCTTTTGTAGTATGATTGGGAATTTCTTGGGTGTATTCCCAAGAGTGGTATTGCTGGATCCTGAGGTAGGTTGATTCCCAATTTCCTGAGAAACCGCCACACAGATTTTCAAAGTGGTTGCACAAGTTTGCATTCCCACCAGCAATGGATGAGTGTTCCCCTTACTCCACAACCTCTTCGGCATAGTCTATCATTGGTGTTTTTGATTTTAGCCATTCTGACAGGTGTAAGATGGTATCTCAACGTTGTTTTGTTTTGCATTTCCCTGATGGCTAAGGAAGTTGAACATGACCTTAAGGATCTTTTGGCCATTCGAACGTCTTCTGTTGAGAATTCTTTCTTCAGATCATTACCACATTTTTTAATTGGGTAATTTAGCATTTTAATGTCTCGTTTCTTGAGTTCTTTGTATATTTTGGAGATCATACCTTTGTCCGATATGGGGTTAGTGAAGACCTTCTCACATTCAGTAGGATGCCTTTTTGTCTTAATGATAGTGTCCTTTGCTTTACAGAAGCTTCTTAGTTTCAGGAGGTCCCATTTATTCATTGTTGTTCTTCTTGTCTGTGCCACTGGGGTTTTACATAGAAGTGGACTCCTGAGCCCATGTATTGCAGGCTACTTCCCACTTTTTCTTCTATCAGGTTAAGTGTGGACAGATTAATATTGAGGTCTTTAATCCATTTGGATTTGAGTTTTGTGCATGGAGATAGATAAGGATCTATTTTCATTCTCCTACAGGTTGACATCCAGTTATGCCAGCACCATTTGTTAAAGATGCTTACATACTTCCATTGTATACTTTTAGCTTCTTTGTCAAATATGAGGCGTTCATAGGTTTGTGGATTAATATCCGGGTCTTCAATTCAATTCCATTGGTCAACGTCTCTGCTTTTATGCCAATACCAAGCTGTTTTCATTACTGTAGCTCTGTAATAGAGTTTGAAGTCAGGGATGGTAATGCCTCCGGCAATTCCTTTATTGTATAGGATTGTTTTGGCTATCCTGGGCTTTTTGTTTTTCCATATAAACTTAGTTATTGTTCTCTCAAGGTCTATGAAGAATTTTGTTGGGATTTTGATGGGGATTGC